>JASXSY010000180.1:0-54429 GCA_034509805.1 Sipha maydis | reverse complement strand
GTGCAATTGAAAAATCATCGAACCAAAAACTCTGTCCGTACTCTGTACAGAGGGCACATAAGTATTGTGATCAAGGGCGCCCGCAGGTGAAAATTCAGGGGGGGGACAGCCTTAATTTTTATTAATAATCAAACACTTTTATACTAATGCTTTTATTAACTAATTGAACACAAATTGCAATTTTCTTTTATTTTTCCCAAATTCATCAACAACTTTTTCAGCTAAATGAAGTTCTTCGATTTTTTTTCTATGTAAACTTAACATACATAATCCGGATAAACGATTCTCACACATTGTTGAACGTAACCAGGATTTAACACGACGTAATGTGCTGAATGTTCTTTCTGTACTACAAGTTGTTGGTGGAATAGTCGTATAAATAATAATACTTTTCTTAAGAGTTGGATAAAATTCACAATCTTTTTAAAAAAAAAAATATTTTCCTTTTCATTAATTGATGAAGACTCTTTCATCATCTCTTAATAATCATATGTTTGACCTTCTTCTACTAAGTTTTCTATTTTATAATGGATGTCTAATTCTTTTAAAATGTCAATAACATTTATTTTTGTCATTTTTAACATAGTCGATGGGTGTAAAAATCCTAATTTAAATGGTATTTCATTTATTGATATAGTGTTATATTGTTCATCACATCGTTTTGGACATCTAAACCGTTTGAAAAAGTCTTTGACATTCATTGTTATGAATTTGCTATAAACAATAACTATTATGATTTTCAAATTTCGATTACTGACATTACAAGTACAACTTTAAAGTTATAACTGTATTTATTTTGACTTTTAAATTTTTAATCATTCATTTATAGTATCACTAGATATCACACATTCACACTGTTCAGTTCAACGATTAGATAACCGCAGTCCACAAATAATCGATTGTAGTAGTTGTTACTAACTTCAAATCACAGTATATCGTGATAATAAATTAACGGAAATCTATTATCACGAAATATATCTACAGAATATAGATAGTAGCACACCTTGGTACCAATAATGATTTTTAGGTTTTTGGGATATTTAATTTGGATGTAATTATTTTAACTAACAGGAAAGCTAGGGGGGAGTTGTCCCCCCCGACCATCCTTGTGGGCGCCCTTGATTGTGATCGTACGCGCATGATATGTTCTCATACGGTTTATTCATTTGCATTGACACAGGATTGTTCGGAAACCATTTATTTCATGGAAAATAATTGTTTTTTTAAAAAAGTTAATGGAACCCGTGGTGTGAGTTCAATGCACTAATCGGTTAAGATTCAGACGAGATAAAGTAACTAATGATATTATTGTGGCACTTAAAATATACCGTGATAGTAACATCGAATTCGTGAAATCACATTCTACTACGCATTATTCGATGAGGCAAAAAAAAAACCACAAAACGGTAAAGCCAAAGGCCGACAAATATCTCATTTCGAATTTCATGGCATTCACTACAATATAATTAATTTTTTTGTATTCAAATAATTGTTTTATTGTTATATTTATATGTATAAGAAAAATAATAAAGGCCTTATAGATTTCGCGCAATCTGCAGTTGTAAACGTCGAGTTATAGCTGTCGAATTCACACACAAAAATACGTCACATTGCCAATTTTATAAAATCGGCAATTTAACGAATTCAGTGTAATATTATTATTATATCTACAGAAATCGACCAAGTTATATCAATAGTTAGGTATTTAAATAGGGATCAAGGCTACTTAGAGGCGTTCTCAGTATATTTCAATGGAGAGGGATGAAAAAAATAGTTACAAAATAAGCCGTGAGCAAAAAAAAAAAAATATAATAACTAGTCAATATTGAAAACATAAACCAAAAGTAGATAAAACGTGAGTTACCTATATGTAAAAATGAAGAAAAATAAAGAACCTTGGGAGGGATCTATCCCCCATATCCCCCCGTAAGAACACACATGAGGCTAGGTACTATACATCTAAGTGATAATCGAATTAATATTTTACATGTTTCGATGTTGATCCGTATATAGGTAGAACTGAACTCAAAAGATCGTGCATGCTAACGAGCCGTCAAGGTGCCCTTCTCTCTCTGATATAGTGAGTATACGCAAATGTTAATAAATCTATATTATGTACCAATGGTTTTCAAACTTTTTAAACTCACGGAATACGGGGATTTACAACATTTTCTTAATTTTTTATTTTTGTTTTTTATTTTTTATTATTGATTATATTTTAATATCCAGCTTTAAAACCACTATTCTGTTTGATATATTCGTTCAAACGTATAATAATAATTTATGGGGCAAGGGAAGACTTAATTTATTTTCCGGTACTTATATTTTACTCTGGTGGTTTTCCGTTGTTTCAGGTTACGACCGGCACGGCTTCAATTACTGCGCACGTGCTTGTTCGTTCATGAAGATATGTAAAACACACGCGTGAGTGCATGTAGTTACATTGAGAGGCTAAAACGGGTTGTTCAAAAGCGAATTCGACGCTGACTTACTGGGAGAAGAAGGAAAAATGAAAATAACTTACTAGACTGCAGCCCATTAGGGTATCAGAGGGAAAAGACTCAAGTGGCGACAAAACCGATTACAGATCGACGTTTCCCATCAGGGGTGGAGTGGCCCGCCGGGCAACCGGGGCAATGCCCGGTGGCCTGGCTTGCTTATATAAGAAAAGGCCTGGTCCTGGTGTGATGAAAATAATTAATATTTAAAATATTTAGCTATTTTTGATGACTGTAAAAACAACGAAAACAAATTTACAATGTGATATGTGAACCACCAATTATTAATTTGTAAATACTCGATGTTGCGATAACTCATTTTCTTATTATCGGTCGTCTTATTATTATAATAGACAAGTAAACACACAATCTATAAATAGTTATTCAAACGGGTTATATTATATTGTAATTGACACAAAACCACAAAGTATATGACTATGGTTGTAAATATCATCACAGGCTTGCATTTTTATTTAATTATACCAAATACCACAGGTTATTTTTGTAAAATATATATTATAGTTTATTTTATAATTGTATTATAGTTTGTATAATCTGCGATAATACGATCAATACAGAATAAATCCAAACAAAACCGTAAATTTTTAATAAGTTAATGTGCAATTTTCGATTTGTTTTTTATTTTCAATATGGATAAAAATTCCAAAAACGAGAACAAACGAAAAGGAGGACATGAGAGGGAACAAGAGAAAAATAAAAAGCTCCTATCTGAGATTAGGCAAAAGTGTGAACAAGTTAATTCATATTTCAAAGGTAGGTATTGACGTATTGTAGTATGCAGAGTTGGGCAAAATAATATTATCTAGATAATTATTCGACTAAGTATAAATTGGAATAAAAAAATTTTCAAATAAACATATTTTCAAATTATTTGAATGATTACTTTTTATAATTATTCGAATAAAAATGTATTTGAATAATTTTCGAACAAAATGCTAAATAATAATAATTCTAAATTTTAAGAGGACGTCATACCCACATGACGTGTTATCTCTTTCTTACGAACGTAAGACATTGCAAATTTGCGTTTAGCAGATTCAATTTTATGCTGTTAGCTTTAATATTACAGTCAATTTACCTGTTATCAAACTTAAAGGTAATAATATTATCTAGGGAATTTCAGAGGCTTTTATTTATATCTTAATTCTTAAGTGAGTTATTGTTATGTAAAATATTAAGACTTTAAAATTCTCGCAACTCGCTTAAAAATTAAAATATCAATAAAAGCATATGAGGTTTAATTCGAATTCTTCACTTTCTAGTTTCTTCTTTTCGAGTAGATAGTTCTATATTTGTTTCATTTATAGTAGTTTTCTATTTATTCTAAATAAAAGAAGATATACAACCTTGAACTTAAAATATAATGCCTTGTCAACTATTGTTGGTTAATATGTAAATATTTTAATTACCAAAATATCAACCATATAACTACGATAAAATTACTAAAAATTAATTAAATAACTATGTTTGCATATTAGTCTAGTAATTTTTTATTTGAATAATCATAATTAACAAATATTAGAATAATCCTGAAATAATCATTCAAATAAAATATCATAAAAATAGAATTGTATTTAATTGCTACCAATGCTACCCCTGAAAAAAATGTATAACTGAAGTATATAATGTAGTATTAGATACGATAATAAATAGCATGACTACTAGATAATAATTGTAAATAATAATTCTTTATATCTTGATCTATCACTTTTATCTCCAAACAATTTCCCTCTCAATGATGTGCCTGAAAATGCGTTTTTAATATTGGCTAAAAAATTAAAACCATTTTTAAAATGTGATGATGGAGATAATCTTAAAGAAATAAGAAATTAACTCTCAGATGAACTATTGAATTTCAGCAAATCGTGGAAGTATTTGAAAAACTCTCTAGAAGATGAATACCATGTCCATAGTTTATCATATGATATGAATGATGAAGATTAAAATCAAGAAGAGGAAGACTTAGAAAATCAATTAAAACCTTGCAACTTTACTTGTAAAAATTGTGCCATTTGTTGTTACAGATTACTAGTTAAGTACAACTTATTTTCTAATGCATACAGCTTATTAACTATAGCTTATAAATATCTGTTGACGATACCAGTTACTCAAGTGTCCTGTGAGAGATAATAAATGGTAAGAAATTTAATTTGAAAAAGTGGCCTGAAATAAATTAATGTTGCCTGAAAATATCTGTTTGCCCGGTAAGAATTGTTGAGCCACTCCGCCCCTGTTTCGCATAAAACTATATGATGTGGATTAACTTTTTCGTGATGAAAGTTTGACAGAATATATTATTCCAATATACTGAAATGGTCCAGCGCTTAGATAAATGGATGGAAGGAGTAAATTTGTCAACATAATAGGTCTGTTAGGCCGGGCGCACACTGATAGAGCAAAACTGTTCCGGTCTAGTCGAAACATTTTGTTCCAAACGGCTCCGAACAAATTTCATTCATACTGACAAAACAAAACCGAACAAGACAAAATAATTTCCGATTCGTTTTTTGTTTTATACACCAGTCGTCAAGATGAGTTCTGATGAAGATGATGTTGTTATACCGCTTTTGTGGCAATTTTTGTTAAATAGTGAAATAAATGAAAATAATCGTAAACGTAAAATTTGGGTGCACGAAATAAATAAAAAACGTACAAAAAATAATACAATTTTTAACTTTTTGGCTGAATTGCGTAAAGATGAGTTAAAATTTAAAAATTTCACTCGCATGAGTTCAACTACTTTTGACTTTATATTAAATGAAATTGGTGAGGCAATACGATCACAAGACACAAATTTTCGTCAAAGTATAGCTCCTGCTGAAAAATTGTTAGTAACCTTGAGGTGAGTTCAAATAATTATAATACTATAATTATATACTAGAAATATTTATTAATCAAACTTTAGTAAGTAAGTGAAGTAAGTGAAAAACAAATTTATACAATACAATTTATAATGTTTTTTTATTTAAAAATTTAATTCTTTTATTTATTTACTTAAAATGTATTATTTATTTTTAAATTTATGCGATGAGTAGGATTAATAATTTAGTAATTATTTAAAATAAGTATTCAGTATGTTGAGCTATTTGATGATGAATATCCGGGTGGACTGAAAGTATAGTTGTAGGTTTGAAATTCCTGTACTGGTACATTTGATGTAGTATTATCATATGATACTTTATCATTACCTAGCGATTCTTGAGCTTCTTGGCTGTCGATGTATGTATTTAAAGTTGTTAACACAAACTGTTTAAACTGGCGCTGGTTTTTTCCATTTAATTTTTTGAAATCGGGCAAAAGACTTTTAAAAAATAATAAATCAACATCTTCTACAGCTGACTTATTTGTTTTTGAACGTAAAAATTCGATCATAGGCCCTGCAACTTGTTCTGCAGCCGAATTTTTAACTTGAGTTTTTTTCGGTTTTTTAAATACAGGTTCAGAAGATACTTTTGTCAGCTCTTGTCTGTCAATTAAACATGTAGTATTCGTACCTTCATTTTCAATTTCATTTACGCTCTCATTGAGATTTGGATTTTCTGTACTTTTCTCAGTATCAATTGCCTCACTTTCGTAAATAGATTTTCTTAAAAAAACAAGATTGATCAATTTCTCTGGATCGCATCCCATTTTAAAATAATTATGAAATATTTATGAAGTATAGTATTAAGAATAAAATCATAAAAATCTGCGAGTGACACCAAAATAACGAGTGTTCTGTTGTAAGCTATTCGTATGAGTAAACAAATTTATACAATTACATAACATTTTCATATTTTGCTCGGAGAAAAAATAGAACCAGACCGAACAAGACCGATCATGCTTTGTTTTGTCTTGTCGTGTGTTGATGTTGACTGATAAGTGTGCGCGCATCAATTACTTTACTCGTGTTCTAATTATGTCCAAACAGCTCGGAGCATTTTTGCTCTTTCAGTGTGCGCTGGCCCTTACGCAGTAAGATGTTTGCGAGCACAATCAAGTATTCATCTCTACTGCTTACATCGTTGTTTGTAAACAAATAAAAACGTCTTGAGTATTTATTGAAGATTGGTTTTCTTTTCAGGAAGATTTTTTTTATTAAAATAAAGAGATTGTAAGAGTATTTATATTTTTTAAATTAGCTATAATGATGTTCATTAAAAAAAAGTGTATTTATTTAATTATTTATTATTATTATTAAACGGGGGAGTCCAATTACAATAGTTATGTAGAAACAGAAAATAAAAACATACAGAATATATATTTTGAAAGGTATACATTATAGATTTAAGTGATTAAATTTAAAATATTATTTTTTTAACTGTTTCTTTACGTTGATATGACAATAATAAGAGTACCGCCTTTTGAAGACAAGAATGTAGTATATAATCTATACTGCGCTACACTTGTCACTGCAGGACATAGGGAAATAATAAAGCTAAATTGAAATCAACACATGGCAATCAATTTCACCGTGTTATTCCGGTCACATAGAAAAAATCGGTTAGAACACGATGAGAAATTTACTCCCCAGACATGTGCATATTCTTCGACTACGCCACGCGCATTAATTACTCGTAAGAATCGCAAGAATGCACATATTGTTTACTAAATTTGTTTACGGTCTTAAATTATTACGAACTTGTTAAATTACTATTATCACGCGCGAAAAGTAAACCGAGATTTTATTTTTAGACCTATGTTCATGAAACAACGACCATCCGAGGGAAAAGCGATAACCAACAGACACCTTTTATAATGTTATCGCGTGTCGTATGGACGTTTCTTGCACTAAGTTTGCAGCAGCATTCATTGTCGGATTTTGGAAAGGGGAATAGTGACGGGGGCCTGCACTTGATGTGGGTAAAGGAGGCTTGAGATGGAATCTCTCATGATAATCGTTTGATTATAAAAAAAATAAAAATAAACGTTAACAAGTAAAATAATAAATACGTAATTTAATGACGTGTAAAATTGTCCTTATATTTTAATCAATTGTTGGGGAAAACGCGCTTGCAGCCTATTCTGCAAGGAAGACAACAATCCTTATGCTATGCGTTAGATAGTATTTGTCAGTGCATTTTATAAGGAATTTTTACTGGGCGACAAAAAATATTTTTTTCAAAATAGTCAATGTATAATACCAAAGTATGATTATTGTATTACACGTTCGTTTCACATTATTTCGCCCAATATTTCAAAATACTGTCTACAGAGTATAATCACTCGGCGACATTTGTGTCGCCTAGTGAACTGGTAAAAAATGCACTGCTATTTGTTTATTACTATAATCATGCCACAGACTATTTATTTGCTCACAGGCGATAAATACCTATAGGTAAATAGGTAAATATAAATAGTAACTCACAATATCGCTTTAATGATGTTTTTGTTGCATAAACAAATTACCAAAACCGTAAAGAAATGTTAACACGTAAAAATAGTTTTAACTTAAAATTATATCGCACTAATTTACATTTATACGTAGTTTTTTTATTATTGAAAAATAATAGAATATTTACAATTTGTATAAATAATACAATAAGCAAATTTAATGATATTGTTTAGTAGCATAACGGAAAAAGGCATTTAATTATACTACATCAATTCCACAAGGTTAAAATGATTAATTATACGTCCATAATCTTGTAACATGCACCATTATATGTAATTAGGTCGACTGTAAATGTTTCTGTCGATTTTTAGATTTACATTTAAAACTAAAAATGAAGATTTATAGCATTATAAGTATCATTTCTATTACAAAAGTTGAATATCGTCGATCTTATACAATGGTCTTTGCGATAGTCGACCTTCAAAAATCCCATTCACGTTCATAGTACGTCGCCTCGACCCTAACCCCATACGTGCACGACACGACAATCGAACGGGGTCAAGCAAGGAGACGGCAGAGGACTGCAACACAGGAGGAGTGGAAATTACACACACGCGACTTTATATACACGTATATATGTACGGCAATCGGACGCACGATTGGTATGGTCTCGTCGCGGAAGTACAAGTAGAGGCAGCAGCGCACTTTTATCGTAAAATAATAATAATAATCCACCCTACACACGCTTCGGCAACAAATGTAACAGGGAAACGATGCGCGTTTATTCCTCTCTTCGTTAGGGGTTAGTCAGTGGCCGTCCCGACGGCTGTTGTGCCACTCGCAAAAGGGGTCGCGTACGACAACAATTCGTAACTGTACAGAATATTTTATACGATCATAATATATCACGCGTACCGTTTTTCGCATTGAGGAAGCAATTCTCTCCCCCCCCCCACCCACCCACTCGATTCCGGTTTAGCAACACCGCAAAAGCGCGTACTGGCGACTTCGGGCAACGAGTACACTCGTGTGTATATATATATATATATATATATATATATATATATATATATATATATATATATATATACGTGTACGCGCGCGCGCACCGTACGAAACACACGGCGTTGACGATTTGCCAAACGGAAACGCCAAGGTCGCCGCGGTGGCGTGAGAGGAACAGTGCAGGGCGAGAGAGACGGAAAGACCGGGCGAGATGGAGATTGAACGCGTATTGGCTGCGATTGTGTACAGTCGCCCAATGTACACACCGCACACGCGTATGAAGATATTAGAATAATAATTAAAAAGATTTCGTTGTCGTTGTTTTTTCGCCAAAGCGCACATACACACACACTCGAATAAACGTGCATCCGATATAATACAATAAATAAACGCACCTACCTATTCCAAGTACACACACGACGACGACGACCACCATAACCGGTTCACCTTGACGTCATAGTAGAGAGCTGATGTTGCTGCTGCCGTCCAATTGTATATTTATCGCGTGTTTTTTTTCAACAACAAACTATTTACATATCCCCTAGAATTCTTAGGAGAGTTGATTGTTACTTTCATGACACCCCTGACAATATTTTAGCCTAAAGGTTGGACAAGGTGCAGGTGGGTGGAAAAATAGGAAGCAGGAAGGTAGTAGTAATATGAGGGAAACAATAATAATAATCGAGCCAGATGTTGTTTTTTTTTAAAAAATAATTTTAATAAAATTTTTTCATAAATAAAACATCACTTATGGTCAAAAAATCACACAAAGCCTTAAAATTACAATTATCTTAAAATCACAATAATCATTTGCACACAATAATTTTACGCTTAATCATACTTATATAAATAAAATATTCAATTTTATAAATATTATAATATAGAATCAAAAAATATTCTGATTGATTTTTCATTTTAAAAACATTACATTAAAAAAAATTGCTTTGTTACACTCTAGAGCACCTAGGAACATGACTGATACACTTCGAGTTGTCTGCAATAAGAGCGGAGGGATCAGTAAATCACAACAAGACCAGTTTAAGTCTCATCAATACAAATTAATATTATTTAATAATATACAATATAAATATATAGATATGGGATTTACAAAAATTATATCTAATCAACTTTGGCCTATTATTGTCTGGTAAAAGCTTAAAATATCAGTTAAGTTATTGCATTATAAACAAGTAGCCTTTAATTGGCATATTAAAAAATAAATCTATAATGGTGAAGATAAAATTGAAATATACATATACATATAAAAGGCAACACTGGTTTTTTCACATAACAATTTCTTCATAGAATTCATTAAACATTTGTGGAAAATATAAAAATATTTATGTATGTTAAAATTTTTGTATAAACATCCTAGAAAATCTTAAATACTCTTAACATTTTGAGCATAACACATATATTTTATGGCTTTTGTACAATTAAAAGGCATCAAGTGGAGAATTATTTTGTTACTACTAATTTAATTTAAAAAGTTGATAGTTAATTATATAATAATATCCATATATTATCCTTGATGAACAATAACATTGTATACAGTTAAACAAAAAATATTAGACAACAGTACAGTAAAAAGTTTGATTACCTAGTAATTGCACGTTTGTAATACATAAGTAAAAAAATTATTGTTTTGATTTTAAATTTATTACAATTTAATGGGAGGAAAAAGGTTTAAGAATTTTGTATAATATAAAATTATAGTTATAAAATAAATATATTAAAAAAGGCTACAAAGAAATTGAGCAATTTTTGAAGCAATTTATTGATTTATTAAAAATTGTGTAGAAAAAATAAGAAAAACTCACAGACAGGCAGGAAGTAGCACCCAAATTCAGGATGTTATCAATGAATTCAACCGTGTTCATTATTAACTGTAAAGTAAAAATAAATCGATATTAGAATATGACAATGTACTTATATTTTAGATTGTACCTAAATATTGATTAATCTATTAGGAACACAAATTAATTAATTTCCTGTTAAAAATGTTTTGTTTACAAAAATTAAATTAAATACTATCAAAAATAGGTAAATAAACAAATATTATCTTTTAGTTAGTTATTTTTAATATAAAGATTTATTTTTATAAACAAATTAATTAATTATTGGTGTAATTGTATATATAATACAACTATATAGAATTTTGTTTTTACTATTTAAAACACATGATATGTCATATCAGTTTATAATTTTATAAATAATTAATTCATTATAAAAATATCAAAGTAAAACATTTTAAAGTAGTCTTTTCTAGGGTTTTAAGTAATATATATTAGATATTTTGTTCAGTAGATCATTAAAAATGTTTATCATAATTTAATAATCATTAATATTTGTACTTTTGATGTACATAAACGTCTACTCCTCGATAATGAAAAATTAAGTAGAAAATTGTATCAACTTACAGGTCACAGTGTGTTGATTGCAAACTCACAACCATTATGCATGTGTTCAACAACGGTTTCTTTTAATTGACATATTTGTTCCAAGAGTCTGTTCAATACTGTGGTGAGTTCGGTATTTTCATTTTTCAGTATTTTCACTTTGTCTTCTAGCTTGGCAATACGCTCTAATTTTCTTCGGCGACATTTGGATGCGGCCAGCCGATTTCTCTGTCTTTTCCTTTCAAGTTTGATTTTTTCTTGAGACTCCATGTTGATAGGAGACATAGGTGGGGACGAAGATGTCACACTAGGTACGGTTTGTGGTTCTTCTTTGATAATATGGTTGGGTATGATATTAGAGAAATCGTTTGAAGGCATCAATACAGAATATTGGGGTTCAGACTGGTATTCAGAGGAATTACTACCACTGCTGGTCAATGGTATTTCCACTCGGTTGGCACTGTTCGAATCGTTGTTGTGTAGGCTGTTAAGGGCCTCTACGAACGGCTGCACATACATCTCTTGTTCCTCAGTAACGGACTTGGGAAACAAGGAAGGCGTAGGTGTATTGATGTGGCCTAAAGCCGTCTGCTGGGCCAAGTAAAACCGTTCCAATTCGGGCGAGGTGAGCTTAAGCATGTGCAGATCGGGCGACGTCAACTGCACCTGTAAATACTTGGGTTTCTTAGCGGAATTCTCTTGATTGCATGAATTTAGATCCAATGTCATGGGCCTCTTTAAAAAGTTCACTTCGTTGGTTTGGGTCTCGACTTTAGAGATCACCCGATCATCGTAAAATGCTTCGTCCAACATCATACTGTTGGACGAGTTATTTACCATTTTCGTACGTACACACGATATAGCGCGAGCGGCCGGCTCCAGTCGTTTCGTGTCCTCTCGTCCCTCTAAGGTGCGTGAAAACGATTAAACAATATAGTTTATCGCTTATATTTAAATAATTGAAAAACAATTAGCACACCGCGATGGAGTGCAAAGGGGACTGTTAAATTGTATAAAATAAAAAGAATTCCGCAGAAAAACAATACGAGAGAAAATGTATATACAAATGATACTAACGACAACAATACAACGGCAGTGTGATAACAGACACGACGCGCGAACGGCGGAAAGAAAAAATTGAAAAAAAAAAACACAAAAATAAAATTCGAGAAACGGCGATCAGAGATAATAATTATTAGTGTAAGGAGCAGACGCCACGACGGAATGGCACACGGAACGCGAATGAATGAACGGCGGACGGCAAACCGTTCAGGCCCCCCGACGTGGTCGCCGATGAGTCATAGTGTTATTTTCGGAAAGTACGTCACTTTCCCGCGCCGTCATTGGTCCGCCGGGTCGACAGTGTCGACACATGGTGGACGCGGAATCGTCGACACGCTTATCTGGCGCCGTTGCCGCCACGGGCCTGTAAGCGCGGTGGTATAGCGGGCGCACGCTTAGGCCGCCGCCGCTACTATGCGGATCAGCATACGCCGCACGTGAATTCGGCGAAATGTAATTATAATTTTTTAGTTTTTTTTTTCTTTTTTACGATTATTGTTAAAAAAAATTGTTTGCTTTACGCACAACATTTACGGGCTTTTGCGAAACCACGCTGAAATCGTCTCGCCGCTGCGGCTCTGCAACCCACACTCGCCCACGCTGTGTGTAGTATTATAATATATGGTCGCAATTCACCGCGCTCGCCTGCAGTGCACATTGTAGACGTATATGGTATATTATTATACGCGTCGGTCTAAATATGAACGCATAACGTTGTGTACGCGTTCACGAGATAATTACGATTTGATAATGTAAATCAATCGTCTCAGGTGCCGGACCCCGGTCTCGGAATCCTGTCCAGAAATACATATCTACGAGGTACACATATAACTCGTGCGGTTATAATACACCAACATATGGTATAACGCTCAATGTTATTGTTTTTAATCGATTCGGTACAGTAATTCAAACATTACATACGAGTGGGCGTGTCTATAATTCAGCACATTATGTTGCATAGGCTGCATGTAACGTGCAACTCTGCATAGGCATGATGCCGCATTATGTTAGCATGTTATATGAAATATTATACCCGTGAAAGTGATTTTTTTATTCTTTCGACGACTCGACTTTTGTCTATACAAATGTATCGTCCCTTTCCGTTGTTCAACAATTCCCCTACGTTCTTCCCCGTCGCTCTGCACCACATAAAGTTAATTGTAATGCAACTAAATTAAATAGTTTGGTGTATATTTTATTTATATTTAGTTTTTTTTCTATTTATATGATTGTGATATCAAGGTAACAGTGTACGTCTAAAAGTAACCGTAGGAATAAAAAAAAAATTGCGATATAAAAATTTGCGGTTCGATTACTGAACCAACGTGTCTTATATAGCAGGGATCAAGGCCACCCGCAGGGCCCCCCTGCTCTTTAGGATAATTTGTTTAAAATGTCGATGTTGTTTTATACTTACTTCCTAATTTAATATAATCATGTGGAGTGAAATATTATACGTTATACATTTTTTTATACATTTTTGATCAATTTTTTTTTTTCATTTTTTACTAGGTATATAAATTAAAAACAAAATAATATTATACCCTAATTTAATGCAATTTTACATTTTTTTTTTTTTTACGATTTGATAAAAAACAGAATTTGTGATATGTGTATTATTTTTATCTAGACAAAACCACAGATCGGATTCCTTGATAGTAAATGAGTACACATTTGAAAGGGTAGGAAATTTTAAATACTTAGGTGCAGATATTAATGAGGATGCTAATAGCCACGAAGAAGTGAAAAGACGGCTCATCGCAGCAAACAGGTGTTACTATGGACTATTACCATTGTTCAAATCAAAACTGTTATCAAGGAAATCCAAAGTAACATTATATAAAGTTCTAGTCAGACCAATAGCTTTGTATGCAAGCAGTACTTGGGCGACGACAAAGTCAGATAAAAAAAAAGTTAGAAGTATTTGAGAGAAAGATATTTGGCCCAAAGAAAAACAATGAAGGAGAATATGAAATACGTAGCAATAAAAATTTAGAGGAATTATATAACGAACCAAATATTACTGGGATCTTGAAAAGCGCACGAATAGGATGGGCTGGACATGTATGGAGATCAAAAGGACTAATCGGACAAATAACTACATGGAAACCAAACGCAAAGAGGCCCAGAGGACGTCCTAGACGGAGATGGGCTGATAGAATAAAAGAAGACCTAAAGATGTTGGGAGTAAGGAATGCTGAAGAAACAGCACATGTGCTGCATGCTTGCAAAATAGAGAAGACTGGAGACAATATGTCGTTGCGGCAATGGGCCTAAAAGGCCTGTAAAAAGCCAGAAAAGAAAAGAAAGAAGAAGAAAAGAAGTATTGTTTTTTCGCCCCCCCTCAAGAAAAATTTTTGTGGGCGGCCTTGGCAGGAATGGACAACTGGGTGCACGCGGGCCGCATTCGGCTCGCGTACTTTTTTTATCTGGCCCGTGCAACATTTTCAAATTATTTCATTACATTTTAGCGTATGTCGCTATTTCATTTTATCAAGTCGATCGTAAAATGTAGATACTTTATTTTTCTCTAACGTTGAACTGCAGCTAAATTATTAAATTTTTAAACATAATATACAATATTTACAGTATACCCATATTGGCATAGCTGTAGATATTAGATTTTTATTTTATTGTATTGGTTCAATTGGTTCAGTCGTAAAATAAAATTGTTCAAAATGATTACTATTTGTCGATTTTAATAACCCTTTTTATTTTTGCTTTTTTTATTCTGGCCCACCAGATTTTAAAAATCTATAAATTTGCCCTTTAGTTACTTTGAGTTAACTATGCCTGTTATAAAAGTTCAAATGAAAGATTTAAAGTTATATTTTTATTGTAACCATTTATTTACCGATGGACCAGATATATCCTATAGGGGCCACTAATTTTCTTATATGGGCCTTGACACCCTCATATCATCCGCTATCTTTGGCTACGTGCCCATTCAATATTCCAGAAGGTTAAGTTTGCACAGTTTTTTAATTAATTTTTTAGAAAATTAAATACATTTTTACGAAATGCAAATAAGTTTCCCAAATTTCATGTGCTAAATTTAAATTAGTTTTCAAAATTCCTTTATCCTATAAGTGCATGTAATACATAATGCAGATATTAAATTTTTTATATCGAACGGATATGATTGTTACTCAAAAAAATAAGTTTATTTTTGACCGAAAATCAGTCGGTACAATCGATGTTCGGCCGTAAAATATTATAATACGAGTATTTTTCACAACGAAATCGATCGTGTTTTCTAGTACTAATGTATGAATATATCCAGTGACATATATATTTTTTACCGGTCGTTTAGTCGAAAAATGCTGAGACTGCCTCCTTTTTATCGCATTCAAATTACAAAGATGTATTTATTTATTTTTTTTAATCAGCAACTACGTATTACACATGATCCGTTTAGTATTAAAATATTCTATGCATCGGACGACCTATACAAATCCATACATACCCTTTACAAAACCACGGAATTCAAGTCCTTCAAAGAACCTCAATGACTGCACAGCTCGTATAAAATATATAAATTTATAATGCATTGTATATTTGTGTATAACGTATTTTATACCATAGTATAAACCAGGGGCGGATTTAGGTATGTGGTGGCCCCTGGGCGTAATGCATTGTGGTGGCCTCCTACACATAAACAAGAAAATATATTTTTTTACTTATTTTATATACTTACTTTAATATATATATTTTTAAATAACTTTTATTATTATATTTAGCAGTAGTAACAATTAACTACTTATATAATAATAAATTAAATTAATGTTCAATATTATTTAATTAAATATTTGCAAATATAAATAAAATATTTTTTTTCGTATTCTCATTTAAATACCATAAAATTGTGGGGCCCCGAATTTGTGGGGGCCCCTGGGCTGCAGCCCACTCAGTCCTCCCCTAAATCCGGCACTGGTATAAACAATGTGTTATATTTAGGTACATATTATATTGTATAATATATGCATTATTTTCAGTGATGTGTTTAAGGAAAGCAGGAAAAGCAGAAAGGCTACCTTGGGTGTTTCAAAATTGACCTCAGTTGTATCCGTATAGGTTAGGGCGGTTGAGTGTGAAAACCACAAGGCCAGCCTCAACCGCCGCCCACTGCCGTAGAATGAAATAAAGCTGAATATACCGTAGCGCGAAACACAGCTGTTGGTACAACAATACGAATATTATTTTCGTTCGATGGTCGAAATGCGACATAAGAATTCTACAAAAGTGTAACGTTTAATTTTTTCACAGTTCATATAGGTACCATTGTTGTTCGGACAGTTCCGTAATGCATGTCATTACGAGCACAGTTATCATTTCGCGAGGTAGCATATAAATTTAAGTATTTAACGCATTATATGCATAGCGCGTATTACATACACGAACACCAAACAGATAAGACATAATATGTTAATAATATTATGTTACGAGTATACATACGCATACACACACACACACACACGCTTGGTTGTATTAGTACGGATAAAGGTCGTTGGGAAATTCTTCAAACAGTGCGAACAGAAAATAATCCTTTGTTCGGGTGCAATATAACCCACAAGCCGGCTACCGCGTCGCAGTAGCCATACGATAGGTGCGTGAAATTAGCCTTGGGACAATGTGTGTGTTTTGTGCGTTCAGTATTGATGCAAGTGCATTATGAAATTGTATTTATATTTAAATGCTTAACCGATCCGTAATCAACGGTGTATTGAACGGTCCGTGGCATATTGTGGCATAGGGGAACATCGGTTGTGTATAAATCAAAGCATCACCAGGTGCATAGGTTATTTTTATTAGGTTCATATTTTGACGGACTTTTTGTACGCGTCTTATGCGTTGTATATAAAATTTACGAACATCATATATTTGTATACATAAGAGATAAGGCACATTAAATGAAATGGCTTATCATACGCGAGGTCAATTTTAAGAAGAGATTAGGCTGCAGAATATTGAATATAATATTAAATAGTCAATAAAACCTATTTACAACAATAAATAATACAATATCAGCACAAAGTACACATACTACTCGTAATAATATTATATAACTTGCATGTGAAAATAAAATCTTATATCTCATCCTCTAACTAAATAATAGTATTGATGATATCAATGTTAGAAACGCAACAATTCTATCGCTGGCCAGCATAGGCGTGCGTATAGTTTCAGGTTGGGGCAGTGAACATTTTTACCGGCCCATTTTTTTCAAACATATAACTACTTTGTTTACATTTTAAATTTCAGCTCAAAAGAGAATATCTAATCTCTGACTTTTTTTGACATTTTGTATACAATGTTACATCTTCCCTGCAATTTGTTTTTTTATCGAGCTTTATACGGTGGTCTATCTTGGACTGTTTGGCCCTTAAAAACCGTTCAGGGGCTGCAAGAGCACATCTTGCTGTCCCTGTGCACACGTCCATGCTCGCCAGCAACAATATGCGTTCGATGAAATATTTATCGGGACGAATAAATTATGTTACATTGGCGATCGATGTTTTAATTTTTAAGCGTGGGAGGGGTTACATTATAATGTTTAATTTTCTAACGCTATCAATAATAATATGTAGATCGAATATTATTACCATTTTCAATACACTGTACAAGTAAGTACCTATTTTGTACACTCACATGTACGCGTAAAATATAATATTACTGCGTAATATAACTAATTATTATATTAACTCGGAATAATGTGTTCTTTGGCGAGTCTCTTGAATAGATCTCTGATAGTAATCCACTATTTTTCCGTTAATTACACATCTAAAAAATGTAATTATCGTAGAAATCGTTTAAAAACTTAATTTTGCGTATTATTGTTTTTATATAAGTATATCGTAAATTTAGCGTTTAAACAATTTTTACGATAATTTAATTATTTAATAAACTTAATATGTAAATACTTAATTGAATTGGGAATTTCGAAAAGGGCTCATATCTGAAAATTAAAATTACATCAAACAATTTCGAAAAGGACTCATATCACCAAGATGATTCCTTTTCGAAATTTTTTCGAAAAATAAGATGTTTTTTTCGTCACATTAGAAAACAGATTTGGGCCCTTATCGTTCAAAAAATATTGGTCTATATGTGTAAATGAAAATAACGTGGAAAAATTTATTTTGATCAAAACTCGAGATGGGCCCTTTTCGAAATTCCCAATTCAATTGTAATAGGGGAAAAATTAAGTTTAACGAAGTTTAAAAATCCGGGATTTTTGAATCTCCAATTCTAAGCTTGGATTTCGGATTTTAAATTCCAAATTTTGCTATAAATCTAGATTTCAGATCTTGAAACTTTGAATTAAGAATATTTTTTGCATTATATGTAAAATGGTCGTAATAACTTATTATAAGTAGATTTATTTTTATTATTAATTACACATGTTTTTAGAAAATGTATGCGATTTAAAAATTATTCACAACTAAAATTTTACTTTTAATCATCTAATACAATCAACAAAATATGAAAACAATTATAACCATTAGGTTCAAATAGTTTAACTCAATTAAGTGTAAGAATACGAAATTCGTATTTAAAAAATTCTGATTTCGGATTTTTTAAAAAAATTATTGAAAAATCTGTATTTATGTTATACCACTAGTACCTATATGCTGTGCAGTATACCCAATGAAAAAATTAGAGAGAGAAGACGGGGATTCATCCCCGGGCGTACAATTTTAGAGGGAGTAATATTTGCAATACATAATCTATTGTTGATAACTGATTTGAAATTTTTAGTTTGTAACCGATAACGTGTTTAAAATTCAATAGGATATATGCTAATTAGGCTGAACGGTAAATTTTATAAAAGTGTAGTGAGACCAACTATGCTGTATGGTTCAGAGTGTTGGGCGGTTAACAGGAGAATAGAACAAAGTATGAGTGTCACGGAAATGAGAATGCTTAGATGGTTGAGTGGAGTGACAAGAGAAGATAGAATAAGGAATGAATACGTAAGAGGTAGTGTTGGTGTAGCGCCAATTGTGGACAAGATGAGAGAAAATAGGCTAAGATGGTTTTTGCATGTGATGAGGCGAGAGGAAACGAATGCAGTAAGAGTGGTTATGAAGATGGACGTTGAAGGGAAAAGAGGAAGAGGAAGACCAAAAAAGAGATGGTTGGAGACTTTGGAGAATGACATGAGGGCTGTCGGTGTGTGCAGAGGAGATGTGATTGACCGAGTAAAGTGGAGGTGTAGGACAAGGGTGGCCGACCCCAAATAGTTGGGAGGAAGACGATGCAAAAGAAGAAGAAGATTGATATATGCTAATTATTAGAAAACATTTGTTGGGAAGGATATTTGACTTTTGGTCTATGAAAGGGCGTAAAAATTCTTAGTTATTAATTTGAGTATACCTATATTTAAAAATTTTGTAAAACTTACAAAAAATATACTATTTTGTGTGTGTGTAAAAGTAGTTCCAAAAAATATTACTTAATAGCCAAAGTTGGTTTATTCTATTATGTAGCAAGACAATCTGATTAAAAATTAGAAATAATAATATTATTATAATTCGATCCGTATGTTTACAAATATGTAGTGCTAAAAATTGAAGAAAAAACTCGTACCGCTCAAACAATAATACACAAATTCTGTTATTTTGTATACGTTAAAAAATATAATAACTATATATTATGTATGTTTATTGACTCATGGTTGCAATGTGTATTTTATTCTAAAATATTAACAACGCGAAGAAAAACTCCGTATTTATGACCTAATTGAAAACAATATTAAAAAATCCATGGTAAAAATTATCTATAATACCTATTTGTGTGTATATTACAATAAATAGTATACCGATTGACAACTGAACATTTTTTTTGTTCGATTATATTAACTATACCTATACGTATGCTTGTAATTGTTCAACATTTTGAAGAAAAAAAATAATAATATAAAATTATACAATTACGTCAATATATACGCATCCAATTCATATTTTTTCCTTCGATTCAAAGTAGGTTCATTTATATTGTACATTATAGTATCCGGCATCCGCAATGCATAACAATTTTTCTAAATGTAAATTGTTTACGGCAGTGATAAATAATATTTCCTATTAAAATTTGTTAAACACATCTATATAATCTATAAAATCTATATATAATATTAATATTTACAAATTTTATACTATACATAATTCTCTCACTGCTTCGTTAGCGTACAACCAAAACTACAACACTGATTTATTTAAAATGTCGAGGGAATGTACTTTATGACTATGTATAGACGCAACAATAAAATACTCCAAAAACATTTTTTTGACGGTCGATACCGTTTTGAGTTCTCTTAACTGGATGTATATATTTTCCATTTTTTAGTCACCTATAAAATATTGCATTTGATACATTTACATTGATAGTAATAAATAACCGTCTATCGATTATGGTACATTCCTTTAAAAGGTGTAAATAAATAAGTAAACATACATTTTTTTTCATATCGAATTAGTAATTGCTCTAATTCAAAATAGTGGAATATTTCCGGGATGTGGCCGGTTAATTCATCTTGTATTTTCTGTAAATATATGTTAAATATAATACCTCAATTGAGGTTAAGTTAACGTAAAATAATAATTTAACAATATAATGGTTTCTACGGTAAAAACAATAAGTAATCATATTAATGTCGACATCATATTAAGTGTCGACCACCTTTGTTTATTGTATTTCTAGACTCTATAAGTTTATACTGGTTTGCCAAACAGAATTTCAGTAGTATTTCTACAATTCAAGATCACGCAACAGTGATCATATTTTAATAACTATACAGACTTGGGTAAAATACTTTTTAAAATTATTTAGAATAAATATTCGAATACTTCCAAAAAATAATACTCTGATTATGTCTTCAAATATTTAATACAAATTGTATTCCAAGTACATTATTTAGAATAGATACTTCAAAAGTATTTCGAATACTTTTAAAATACTTCTAGTTTTTCGTACTATATAAATTATAGATGTCATGAGAAATATTTGTTATTGTAGACTAAATATTTGTTATTTTATTGTTGTATTTGTATATTATATAACTGTTATAGTTTACGATTTACAATAATAATAAATATCTGATATTAGATTTTATAAGATACGACGAAAAAGTAATAAAATCATCTAAAAAGAGATGATTTAACTTTTAAAAGTTATTCGAAATACTATATTCAGAATATTCATTATAAATACTTAAAAAGTAATCTGAATATAATATTCTGAATATTGTTTTCGAAATACTACCCAAGTCTGAAACTATAGAATATTAGATCGCAGTGAAATTATTCGAAAACAGCACATCGATTTTCTGCGATTAAGTTTTTGCTTTCTGTAACCAAACTTTCAGTTAGATGCCATATGTGCACTAAAAATAATATATATTGTTTAGTCAAATCGAAATTTGGAACGCTTAAGTATATAATGATCATGCAATATGAAAATCTTTAAGTCGTTTTTCGATTCTCTCAAAATTGATAGGTACCTAATGTTCTTTAGAATATAATTAAAACGACATTTAATACGATTCATTTTTCCATTGAGATATTTTATTTAAATTAATTTTTATGAAATGTGAGTACGAAAAAATAAAAAATCCAACAAGAGAAACACAATCAGTTTTTTAAACGACCGTTGATCAATCATAAAAGCTCATTTTCCTAATAATTTTTCGATTCTCATATAATTCCAAACACATGCTTTATAACAATTAGTTACCCCTATTCGAAATTGATGTGAGTGTTTATCGGTGACAATATCTGATAGGCTTAAGCAACGTTTAATTAAATTCACCATCTCTAACCGAAACTTTTATATTGTATGGTCTAGTTCGTGGGTCGGAAAATCAAAGGTGACCTTGGGTCACATTCACAAATTAAAAAAAGAGTTCATGGGCCAGACAATACAAAAAATTGATATGATATCCAATGAAATTCCATAGTTTTGGAATTTAATGCGGGCCGTATATAAGAGATATGTAGGCCGAAAACTGCCTGCGGACCACCGGTTGCCGACCACTTCAAGTTCTATAAATTACATTTTTTTTAATTTTTCCGTAACATTCTGAGTAGAATTACTTTAAGATCGTCGTTGAACGCATCGAAATTGAAAACATACAAATAGTTAAAGTCAATTTTTATCAAAATGCTGTTGTTCATTTGTAGTCCTTGCTTGGCAAGCGTACAATACTTAGAACCGTTAAGGCCATTGTAGATTTATGATCATTAAATTTCAATAAATTTGCCTGGGGCCATAAAATATTCTTTATTCAATAATGCTTACATATATAAAGAACTATAATATCTACACTGCTACAAACAATTTACATAGATGCTTTAGTTCAGCGGTTCCCAACCTTTTTCGCCGGCGGTGCCCTTTTGTTTGTACAAATTTTGTTAGGTGCTCTTCTATGAATGTCACGAGGAACGCGATAAAAATAAACGCTAGTTTTCATTCATAAGTGATTTAAATAATTTTATTGAACATATTATTAACAAATTATGATTTTATAGTTGAAAGTAAAAATAAAAAATACTGCTTTAGTAGTGAAAAACTAATAATAATTATTAATTATAAATGAGATATTTGAGGCTGCTTATTTTTAAAAAGTTTGACCATATCTGATTCAATTTGAGACAACTGGATATGGAGTTCAGGTTCTACATTAAGGCGATTGCGGTATTTGGTTTTAATAGCTGTATAAGCCGAAAATCCTGCCTCGCATAAATATAAATACTATATTTAATATTAGACATGCAGATAATATGCTAAGTAATTTTGTACGTAAAACAATTTTTTGTCTATTCAACTACAATAAGTTGTAAATTTTTAATATATAATTTAATATTTTTTTTCATTCTGCGATGAGTCATGGTGCCCCTTAAATGAGTTCGCGGTGCCCTAAGGGCACAGCGGTGCACAGATTGGGAACCGCTGCTTTAGTTTATTTGTATTATTTCTGTTTTTTATACACCAATAATTATAATTAAATATATGCTATACTGAATATTTGATGTCTAGTAAAACATAGTTTTTGTAGTTGAATGTTCCGTTTTCAAATTTTTTATCAAATAATATACACTACAGTGGATGACTAACAATACATGTGGTAATTATACACACAATTTTTTTTATAGAAACATATATAATGTTAAAAATGACGTTCTAAATTTTAAATAATAAATTACACAGAGAATAAGGATATAAAAAAAAACTTATTGACATAAAAAAAAAATTATGATACTAATATAAAAAATATCTACAAAAAAATAAAAATATTAATATTTTTTTAGAATCGTATAATGTATAAAATCATCTAATGAAAAACAATCTCAACTGGTACTAATAAAAACAAAGAATAATATAAATTAGAAATGTATGGACTTTGTAGTAGAATTTATCATTTATTAATTAAATATTTAATAATTTTAAGTTAACATTAAATGGTTTAGAAAGGACTACATCTACGAAATATTACCATTTTTTTTGTGATTGTAACTTAATTTAAAATAATTCAATTATTATATTTCGTTATAAGACACTACAAAATATTAAGAGTATTATGATACATTTAAAGTAAAAATAAAAAAATATATAACTATACAATTAAAACAAAATTGAGATTCTGTTGACCACTTCTAGAAAATTATTGTAGAAATAATATTACTTCAATTAAAATATCATGAAAATTGTATAAGTATTATTATTGTAATAAAAATATACAAATTTACTTTATTTTAAGATATATCATAACTAAGCATATTATTGAACTTTTAAGATATAACACATTTAAACAATCTGCTATATGGGTCATCACTTATTGAAGTTATTTTTCTTACCATTAACCATTATAACACATTTATGGTACTACCGTAGCCGTAACTAGTATTTTTTTTGATAACCATTTTAATTTTTATCTTTATCTATTGTGTGGAGAAGAAATAAATATTAAGAGAGGCAAGATAAATATGTGGGGGGCTAAGCCTCCCCTATTTGTGCCTATGGGCACCACACAATATTATAATACATTATAGTTAACAATAATCCCTTACAATAACAAATAATTCATAAGACATAATTTTTTATATTATAGCACAAAAGTTCTTAGAAATATTCATAGAATATTAGTATAATTATCAGTAATAAAGTAACTGAGCCTTTTCTGTAGCAATAGATAAGATGGTTAGTATGAAACAAGCTAATAATGTAATCATTAGGTAATTCACCAGTAGCATGTTTATATTTCAATAAATTTAATTTATAATATACATTAAAAAAAATATATAAATATATGTAGAAATAAGTAAATGTCAGATGAAATTCACTCTTTTACATTAACAATAATATTCTGTTCAATATTATCCTTAGTAATTGCTGGCAATTCTTGAATACCTCCAGCATATGACAATTTAACTTTAAATTTAGGCATGTTAATGATACAACGCTTTTGTACTTCTAAAATGCATCTTTTCAGTAGATCATATGCTTCTTGATAATTTGCATCTGAAAATTAAAATAACAGTAATAATTTAAATTCAAGGAACTATTTGCTGCAGTCATGAAGTATTAATCACCTGCTTTGTAGTAACGGTCCATAACTGTAATTGTCATCATACCACCATATCCATGAGCACCATATGGGACATCAACTTGAGCTCCCAAATAATCAATAAAGTATAAGTATGACTGCTTATCTTTAGGTTCATATCCTCCAAGCATGAAGTTTACTTGATAAGGACTCTACAAAAAAAAAAAAAACAAAGTATGTCAAATCACATTTTTTTTAAGTATATGTATATATACGTTTTATAACAAATATATTTAAAATTATACATTTATAAACAATGTTTTTCCTTCATTGATAAATAAAAAACCAAAGAATAGACATGGGTACAAAATCAAAATCAATTACTTGGCTTCTAAGGTGTTCTGCAACAGTTTTACGAGTAAATGTTGCGATGGCTGGAATAGACAGATCATATCCATTGCGCATGCGGTATAATTTGACATTTTGTGTAATATATTCGGCAAATCTAGGTACATCACCTGCCTCTCCAGTAACACCCATCACTACGTTGTCGGTGATGTTGTAAGTCTTGTCTTCATCTAAAAAATCAATGAAAAAGTTATTCACAAGATAATATAAACACAAACTATATTGTTCATTAAATATGATCACTACAACTTCTACATTGTTTAATACTTCTACTTTATAACAATTTAGTTAAGCTAACATCAAACTGCAAGTATTGAGAAAATAGTTTAATTTAATTTACGTTTAATAGTATTAGAACTAGAAGTCAATAAATATAAAACAAATACGGCCAAATTTGGATTTTTATGACAGTTCTAAGGAAGTATTCGGTTCGTTTTAAACAATTGAGATAAATGTAAGAAACAGAGGAAACAAATTTGGTTGAATGGCAGTTCAAAACAGAGTGTAGTGAGTCTATTACAAAGACCCAATGAAACAGTCTCGGGAAGATTTTAGACGCGAGGCTAAGTCAATCATATTGCCATGGAAGTGGTTCCAGTACTTTGGCAAAAATAGAAACTATAACAAGGGAACGTGACTCAAGCATGGACGACGGATTACAGGAAAATCGCTTGCTCAGACGTATAGGTATCTAGGTATCGCGTACAAACGACTCACCGTCTTTCATGACCATAATGCTGTGAGCGGCCGTCATGTCCGTAGCGATGAGCACGAAGTCTTTAAACTTGATGCCGATGACGGTCTCCATTGCGGTGAGGTGAGAATTAAACGAGCTAGTTCGAACGGAAGATTAAAGAACAAGACGAACGATCGTGGACTTCCGTTTGAAATAATTAAATCTTGCGTTGTAACACACGAAAACACACAACACAATATAATAAAGATAAAATGATGGAGCGGTTTTTCCGATTCCATTACTCGCCGACGGAACCGGGGCTAACTTCACGATCAACATCTACCGCGGAAAACGATGATAAGAACGCGGTAAGTGGTATCAAAGTATCCGAGCGCTTGTCTCGCAGACGTTATTATGACGGATCAAATAAAATATAAACATCAATAAATACACAATCGTTCGCGCTAACGTTGTTCGCAATATTTGTTCGTTTGTCTTCTTTCTGCGACGGTTTCGATTTTTTCGGTCGTCGAAACCGTGGTGTCGCGAGGCGAGAGGAAACCATTGACGTTGCGTTTAAAAATGTCCGAGAAGAGGGTACACGAAGACAACGACAAGAGCGATTCGTCCGAAGACGAATGCGTCGGTCCCAGCCTGTCCGAGGCAACGGTTTCCGTTGAGAAAAAGAAAAGAAAAGGTATGATGAATTATTTCGCCGTCTTGGTACATTTATTTGGTCCATGTCACATTAGCACGCCATCAATTTGTTTAATTTTTGTCAATTCATAATATATATCATGGATTCAGGGCTCGGTTTTTGTAGCAAAACAAAATGTGAAAAGTGAAGTACATAAGAAAAAATAAAAGTCGTTGTATTATTAACTCAATAATCATAAAAACCATAAACTTCATATTTATCGACTGTGTACTTTGTTTTTTTTTTTTTATAACACTCGTTTATGAACAATTTATATTGATACTGTAAACCAATAAATATTTAGAATAATTGGAAAATGCAAAAAAAGCTTATTTTGAGGTATACAGATTGAATGAAACATATTTATATCTATGAATTATTATTTAGGTAAGACTCTTAAAAAAAAAATAAAAAAATATTGTGATATTGTTAGAGGCCTATTACTATGTCAAACATTAGAATTTAACAGTAAAACTAAAGATTAATAAAATTGAATGGTTATATTTTCTTTTTTCATTACAGTTTTAAAGCATGAACATTTGTATTTGGAAAATTTACCAACTTGTGATACTTATGAAAAAAGTTATATGCATCGAGATATTATCACACACATCTTAATTACCAAGTAATTTACTTTGGCTCAGACTTAAAGTATTGAATATAATTTTAATTTTTTTTTTTTAGAACTGATTTCTTAATAACTGCTAGCTGTGATGGGCACGTTAAGTTCTGGAAAAAAACTGAAGAGTTAATTGAATTTGTTAAACATTTTCGTAGTCATCTCACTCCAATTATTGACGTAGCAGACAATTATAATGGAACTCTCATGTGCACAATATCATCAGATCAAACTGTCAAAGTTTTTGACGTTATTAATTTTGGTAAGGCTGAAGTAATACTAGAAAAATTAAATAAAGAGGAAACTATATTTTTTTTTCTTTTCTTTAAATATTAAAATTATTTATTTCATTGCTATTTTTTCTCTTTAGATATGATCAACATGATAAAATTAGAATACATACCATTAAGTGCATGTTGGGTACATTCAAAAGGAGATCCTATTCATACTGTTGCTGTGTAAGTATTTATAGTATAATTATTTGTAATTGTAAATTCAATTTTACTAGTATTAATCTATAAGAAAAGTGTATGAGTTATCATTGAATTTGGTAAGAAATAAACATTTTGTTTAATAATGTATATACTAAAGTTCAAGGCACAACAACATTTTTTAATGTTACAGAAGTAGTGCAACCGAACCAAAGATATTTATTTATGATGGCAAAGGAACAAACGAACCGCTTCATGTAATAGAAAAAATTCATTCCAAACCAGTTGTATTCATAAAAGTAAACCTTTATTTCCATAAATAAATTATGTTTTGCTATTGCGATTTATTATTTTTGAAAAAACTTATCTATTTAAAATGGTTTTTCAGTTCAATTCTGTATTTGATGTAGCTGTATCAGCAGATAAAAGTGGCATTATTGAATATTGGTCTGGAGCTAAAAAGGATTATCAATTTCCAAAATGTGTTCAATTTGATTCCAAGCTTGATACTGATCTCTTTGAATTTGTGAGACATAAAACACATCCCACAAGCTTATGTTTTTCTAATGATGGCTTAAAGTTTGCTACTATGTCACCAGATAGAAAAGTAAGGGACATTCTATCTCAAACATTAAATATTAATGTTTTTTTTTTTTGTAAAAGTTTGGACCTCAGAAAGTAGTATAAAATTTACTTTGTGAAATATTTTGAAACTCATTGAAATAATATAAAGTATTATTATTCTAAAATACTGAATCTCTTATTAACATTTATTGTTAAAATTATAGTATTTATATAATATTATTTTAAAATAAGATCAAAAAAAAAAAAAAATAAAAAAAAATATGTTTTCACACACCCTACCTGAAAACCCGAAAAGACGATTAAAAAGGAATTGGTCTCGTGACCTATTATAATAAATTGTTAAATTTCAAATTATGAGGGTGTTGCCAATGGGCCTCTTCGCCAATCATGTCATTCACACCATTGTCATACATAATTTTTATCACATTTACTTATTGTTTTTGTTTTGTTTGTACAAATTGTAAATTCTCTTTTAATAAAAAAAAAAAAAAATAAGATCATATGTAATATCATGTGTTGCTGGTATAAAATAATTTTTGTCACTCAAAATTGTTATTATGTGTATACTATGATTTAATTGTATTTGATGCTATGTACAATTAATATGAATTTTGTTTGTATTGTCAAGGTTAGAGTTTTTAATTTTTTAACTGGAAAACTGAATAGAGTTTATGATGAATCCTTGGCTCGTTTTAGTGAGCTTCAGCAAAAAAAGCAACAAATACCTAATATTGAATTTATTCGAAGGTAGCCTATTAAATTAATTACTATTTTCTATTAACTAATATAATTTATTGAATTTCAGAATGGCTATAGAACGAGAATTAGATAAGACTGAAATCTCACATACAGCCAATTTGTGTTTTGATGAAAGTGGTCATTATTTATTTTATCCTACCATGTTGGGCGTGAAAGTTGTTAACACTTTTAGTAATACATTAATCAAAATTATTGGAAAACCAGAAAACCTTAGAACATTAAGAGTCGCCTTATTTCAAGTCAGTACACAGCGTAAGTTGTATGTTTCGTTTTGAGAATTATAATTTCACTTGTTTTAACTTGACATTGTTATCTATGTCTATAGGGTAAGGCGAAAAAACCTAAAGCAGCAGTAACATTAGAAATGGAAGCGGCAACAAATCCAACTCTAGAAGGGCCTTCTAGTGATCCTACACTCTTTTGTACGGCGTACAAAAAAAATAGATTTTATATGTTTACTAAGTTAGTCTTTTACCTTATCCTTTAATTTACTATATTTTTTAATTGGAAAGAATTTTTTTACTTAAAGATAGTAAATGGTATTTTTAAATGTATCATTACATGATACTTATAAACATTTTCTTTTGATAGACGAGAACCTGAAGATATTAAAAGTATTGATGCTGATCGTGATGTATTTAATGAAAGACCTTCAAAAGAAGATATTATATCTTCTACTGAAGCTGCTTGTAAGTTAACTTGTATTAATTGTTTATGTATATCATAATATGATTAATGTATGTGTGATATTTATCAAAATCTAATAAAAAAAAAAAAAAAAATATTAATACTTAATGTAATAAACTTACAAAATACACTTGTTATACACATAAAAAATTTATTTGTTAACCGAGAAACTTAAGATTTTGTATTTTATTTAAAACTATATTTGAGTTATGTACCAAGTATATATTTTTAGTTTATTACATTACATTATTATGGAATATGTCAACAGTAATTTTATATTAAATTGTATACCATTGTCGAACCAATATTTACTATTATTGTTTTTTTTTTCTAGGTATTCAACGGCTGTATGATACAGCTACTTTACATACTGTTTTCGGAGATATTCAAGTTACATTGTTTAAAGAATGCCAGAAAACTGTTGAAAATTTTTGTGTGCATAGCAAGAATGGATATTATAATGGTAACATATTTCATAGAGTGATCAAAGGATTTATGATACAGACAGGAGATCCTACTGGTGAGCATCAGATGTTCTTAGAAAACATTTTTAACACAAGTAGTGATGATTTATTAAAATTATTCTAGGCACTGGATTGGGCGGAGAAAGTATATGGGGCGGAGAATTTGAAGATGAGATTCGACCACATTTGAAGCATGACAAACCGTATACGTTGAGTATGGCCAATGCAGGACCACATACAAACGGAAGCCAATTTTTTATCACACTCATACCTACCGTGAGTAGCCAATAGCTATCATCATTTTGACTATTAAACATATTAATTTTTAATTTTAGCCTTGGCTGGACAACAAACACACTGTGTTTGGCCGTGTCACCAAAGGAATGGAAGTGGTACAAACTATCTGCAGTGCCAAAACGCACCCGAAAACAGATAAACCACACGATGACATTCAAATAATTAACATTAGTTTGAAGTGAATTAGTAACTAAACTTAACTCATATTTTGTGTAAAGAATTATTTTGTACAATTAAATTTTTTAACATAAATCATTTTTTTTTTTTCAATCGCTTTGATTATTTTGTGGAATGGGACAAGAATTTGAAATTGGATTTTCCTGATTACGACTGCTTAGAAAATGAAAAAAATAATAATTTTAAGCTCTTTTGTTCTTATTATTTTATAATACCAGGTTGTTTCATAGTTAGTCTTCATTGTTAACAAGTAATTTTCTACTGTCAAAGTTTGATAAATTATAATAATTTTACTTCTTATTATAATATAATTAAGTATAAATACTAATATTTATAATCAATGATAATATAATATACTTAAGTATATATATTAGTGATGGGTCAAACCCTGTTTTTTTAAATCAAATCGAACTTTAAATTAATTTTTCGAACTCAAACTGAACAGAACCTTCATATTTTCTATCGAACCGAACCTATTATGATTTTAAGTCAAACTTATTACTTAAATTACTTATTTTTCAAAAATAAATTTTGAAGAATTGTACAAATATTTGGTTTTACAACTATCGTGGTCAGTAAGTCAGGTTCGACAAATATTTTCAAGTTTGATTTTCAAACAGTAAGACATGCTTGAAAGTTCGATTCGATTTTTTTCATGCAGAGTTTGAATTTTAAACCAAACCGAATGTCAAGGGTTCGGTTCGAGATTCGAACAGTTCGACCCATCACTAATATATATATATATATACATGTATAAGTATATTATACTTAAAACATATAGGTTCATAAGATAAAATCATACTAAGGGTATGTAGGATATGTTAAAATAAAAAAACCCAATAGAACTCTGGCGCAATATGTTGTGTCCGATAATTACTATTGTATTACACCAGTTGTATGTGTACTTTTGGTTGGAAAATAAACCAGGTATTTTTTTCTTAATTAATTAATACTTATAACAATTAATGTTCCATTAAATATTATTATTATATAAAATAAATATTTTTGGCATATATCTATATATATATATGTATATATATTTTTGTTTGAATATAATATAAAATTAACAATGTAAGTATAATTGTAAAAAAAAAAAAAAATATTCAGAGTAAGTAAATTTGATATGAATAAAGGTTTTCACCTGACATATAATTTAAATTGTGAAATGTAATAACATATTTTTAATATTAGCAGTTTAATACTTTTATACTAATAAATTTCCACAAAAGTTTTATTAGACTCTGTAATTGTTTTTAAAAATAAATTCACAAATAAAAATAAAATACTATATCCCCCAGTGGTCAACAAAATTAAAATGCTACCAAAAAAATTAATAAATACTTTCTCACTAACTCATTGAAATATTAATTTTTTAGTAACTATTACAATTTTTGATGAATAAAAACATATACATGAAAATGAAAATAAATGCATAAAAAAATATATTATAGCAAACTTAATAGATGGGTATGTGTGACTGCATTTACTCTGAAGGTATTTCATCGGGTGCAGCAGAGACACTTTCATTACTTTCAGGGTCTTCTACTTGAGCCTTTTTTTCATAAATAACTTCAGTTGAACGTACAACACCTGCCTCAAGATCCAACCATCGGCCTTTTACAGCATTTTTGGCAGGCGGTGACCACCAATTTACCAAGTTACCAAAAACTGGCACGTGGCGTAAAATACCTTCTTGCCAAATCTTTTCTTCAGTTTCTTTTTTTAAGTCTACAGTCGCAGTTTCTATACCTGATAAAGAAACATTTATATATATATATCATTTGTGAAATAAAACTACCTCTATTTAGGATTGCTATCCTCATACCTTTTTTTACAAGTTCAGTCATTGAATCGATATATTTGGTAGACTCTTCTTCTTTGCGTCCTGTACTTTGAACTAAAGACAATAGTTCTGCTACATCTGTGTCACCTGTGACCATACCAAACCTGACACAGGCAAGACTGTCACTTCCTTCTCCTAAAAACGTGTACAAATTAGTAAAGATAATACTCAAAATACTCAAGAGTTAATCATCTATTTACCGAGTGAAAATGCAGCGTCAATTGAACGAAGTTGTTGTACAATACGTACATTTAATCTATTTAAATCTTGTTTTGCTTGATCAGTAGCTAATTGTTGATCAGTAGATTGCCACTGTTGTGGCACATACCGCACAGCACCCAATCCAGCCCAATCATCAATTTCAACATATTCAAGTGATGGTAGTTGTGCAATTAATCCGGTCAGTTTGTCTTTATAGTCAACTGTTGCTAGCAGAATTTCCTAATGGACACGAAGTATTAAACATAATATAATGTCTAATTATTTTCCCTAGAGGTATCTATTATTATACTCATATATATATGTATATGTTTATAGATGTTGTACTAACAATGTGTTGATCTAAACATATGCTAAACGATTCCCAGTCATCTTCTGTTATCAATGAACTTAAAATTGTAAATGGTGAAAATGCCACCACAACACCCAGAGATTCAATTTCACATAGCTCTAAAGGTGCTTCGGGAATTTCTCGCTCCAAAACTTGACCCAACTGAAACAATCCATAAAATCAAAATAATAAAATTATGCAATATGTTGTGTATGCAATAATAATGTTTCTTACCCAAGAATTTAGTTTATCATAATAAGGGGAAACCCTTTGATTGCAGTCTTCTGGTACAAATTGAATAATAAAACAACTTATTAGATTGTGCAATAATTCCTAATGGAAAAAATATTAATATTAGAGAAATTATTTATAGGACTTTTATTATCAAAAGATAAAAAATGTTAACTAAACTGGAATATTTCCATGGTTGGCAATAATATCGGCGACTGTTTCCTCATTAAGTATTTCGTCGTTAAGCGTATTTTGTACTGTATTGTTTCGTTCTTTTATTTCACACTAAAAATGTAAATAACATAATAACAATTAATTAAATTAATAGAAATACAAAATCTTTAGTACCAGAATTCTGAGACAATTGTATTTTTTAACTAAATTATAGATGCGGTGACAAGTTTCAAATTTTTGTTGTATCCTTAAAATGAGAGCATCATAGCCTAAAGCCTAAAAAAACAAGTAGATTAGTTTTATACTTATTTTATGAAAAATTATTAATCTACTAATACTTACTTGAAAACATGACCAAACAGGTAAACATTTACTTTTGTAAGTATTCAATATTTCTGTATTTGAATATTGTTTATCAAATAAAGTCTAATAATTATTTTTTTAAGAAAAATTAAACAAAATATATGAATATAATAAAATTATTATTGTAACACTGATACAGATTTATCTTTTTATCCATCTCTAACTTTCCTTAGTTCCAGGATCTAAACCTTTCCACTCTACAATCATTTTATTTTATTGATTCTGATTTGGTCATAATTTTCTTCCAGATAATTTTTCTTTTCTTTGCATTCTCCACACGCATGAATCCGTATGCGACACAAATCACATTCTTTTCTTGTGTTCTTATCTTTCATTTCACTGTGCTTCATTATTCAGTAAACTCTCTTTTTTTGGCTACTCTTCCTCTGGTAAAATCCTTTTTCTCAATTCTCATTATTCTTCTGTCATCTCCCTCATAATTATTTTCATCCTCAAAGCAGGTAATCACATTAAAATTTATAGAAAAATATCTTTCCCATTGCCATACAACACAAATAATTTTTAATCACTGTATTTTCAAAAAAAAAAAAACTGACTAAAAATTACAATAACTGAAGACAAATTTAAAAAAAGACTAATTTAGGAAAATGAAACCATAACGTCTAATTATCAATTTAACTCAGTTTATTATGTTTACATATATTTCAAATATATGACATGATATTAATTTTTAAGTTATTGTAGTATTAAACATTTTTAGGTTTAATAATAAAAAAATAGATGACATCTTATTTTGGCAATATTACTTCATTTTTGTTAAATATTAAAAACAGTTTTTCTTAAATAATGAATTCATGAGCTTTTTTTCATATTTTGTTGATTATTATCAACATTTTGAAAAGGATACAATAACAGGTAATGCCGAAATGTTTAGCCAAATACTTGGTGTCAATGTTATACTATCGGCTAAATTAGGAGCACTCTGAAAGTTAAAAAATAATCAGTTTATAAAAGATCTTTTATATTTTAATTAGTTATAACATACTTCAGTTTTAAATTTGGCCAAAGCTAATCCTGACAAATTATCACCAGACAAGTGCATCCAAATATTGGATTTACTACATAATTCTTTTAGATCCATAATATCGTCCATCTGACCAGTGACATGTGCTCCTAATATATGAAACACAATCTTAAATTAAGTAATTAATAAACATGGAAAGAACAATTTATTACCGGCTCTTGCAAAAACTATCAGAGGTTTTTTATTGTTTTCAACATCATTTTTTATGATAATTTCAAATGCTTTTAAATCTGCTTTGTATGGGTATAGTACATCTGATAGACATGGTATGATTTGCACACATTTCTCATTCATTCCAAGCTTAAAATAACAAGGTAAGTTAAGCATTGTTTTCATAAGAGATAAAAAAAAAATCTACTAATAGATAGGATTTTAATTACTTGTAAAACAGTTCTCTTAATAGTGCCGATCAACACTGGATCTGGTGTGCAATAAATTATTGGCAATCCAGATGGACTGAAATACTCTGGACCAAACATACGATATAATGCAAGCAAAATTACTCTTTCATAACTCAACATCATATTTTCTGTGTAGAACGCTCCGCAGTTAGAAAATCTAAATTGAAGTTGAAATGAGATTAATAAATAAAGCACAAGGGCATTTAATGTATACAATGTGTGTATATAATATCAATCATAAATTTTTTACTAACTGAAACAACTGCGATAACCACATAGTAGTTGCTTTGTTGATGAGCGACAAAACTGGCACAGTCTGTCCATTAGGCAAACAATGACTGATGTAATAGCTAAGAGAATATGATGTCAGACTCAGTTTGTCCAGATCTTGGAGTACAGGAAATGGACTGTCTTCAAACTCCTCACCGTTTTCTTTCTTGTTTTGATTGATTACCAAGGTCTGTAAGGTTGAAAAAAAGAATGGAAATACAAGTTGTGTTTGCAGCAATGGATTATGACGAGTTTACTTGCAACGAAGTGAAAATGTCACTAAATGACTTAGAGCCTGATGATAATACATGCGAAGTCGGCTGGGTGTTGGGCCGGTTGTTTTCCAGAATGTCCAGAGTGTTTAGGAACTGGACATGGAGATCGTTGAACGAGGAATGGTTGACCTGCAGAGAGTAACAATTTTATAGTGAGAAAAATATGATGATACGGCCTGGAGGCACTTACGTTGTTGTTCAGCATCGGATCAACAGCTGCATTGACAAAGGTGGTTTTAGTGTCATTTGCATCAGCAGAGGACATGGTCAGAGTCGGGTACTGTACTATTGTTGGCGAGGGGATAAATCGAAGAAGTGGCAACGACGTAACGTCGTCATGTACCCGTGCGTTCTATGACGATTGTCTATAGCAGGGTTGAGTTTAGCTTATAAACGGTGTCGTTACAGTGGTTAGTGGTAAAGAGTTACGGTGATGCAGTTTCGATCAGTGTGTTTGGTGTTGACACGTTACGTGTTAGGTACGTACTGCAGACACGGCAAATCGTTTGGCCCTCTGTTTAAACAAGCGAATCACCGAACAAACGAACAGGCGAAAGGCCGAGGAAAAATCGGATAAAAAAAACACGATGATTTATGGGTTTTGCACCTACGGTGTACGCGACAACGACGAGTTTGATAATTTTATAACTACTACTATTATTATTATTATTATTATTATATTATTTTAATAATTTAATATTACAACTTTATAAAGAGTAAAACGTAAATTCAAATATGTTTTTGTTACGTATCGATATTGATAACGATTGTATGATGCTCTGATAACCGCGATTGTTATCTGAACCCGGTTGGTTACTCGATTACTTTCTCTGTCGGCAACGGGCGTTCCGAAACTACACATCTTGATCCATGGTGTCGTCGGCTCGCGGCAGTCCCGATAGGCAACCTTAGATACATATTACAATATTATTATTATACACTAGAATAGAATATTTTTCAAGAACTTCTCGCGGTTGCCTGTAGCAGGCACGTATACAAGGGGGGGGGGAATAATTTCTTTGAAAATCAAGTCAAACTATACACTTATTATTATAAAATATTTTTATTACTTGCTGCTGACTGTTTTCTTTGTTTATTAGTCGGGTATGAAATACAAGTTTATATATTGTATTATATTGTTCGAATGAAAAGTGTTCGAAAAAGCATATGTTCGGATGAATTTTCGTTCGAATGAATTTTTGTTCGAATAGTTAAACTCATTCTTAGAAACAAGCATATTATATTAAAATATTATTTATTTATTTATTATTTATATAGTGAAAAAAATTAAAAAATTATTAAAAAAAAATCTATAAATGTATAGGTATATCGTCAAATAAAATAAATAAATGTATATACGAGTATATTCAAGTTAAAAGTTTAAATTGTACGCAATGCCTCTTAAAAACTCAATGTTATTTTGATTATTATTTTTAAATATTAAAAATAAATTTTTAATTCTTTCTTCATGTTGTTGTCGGGATACCTTTATTTTTTTTGTAATTTTGCCTTGTATAAATTGTTTAATTAAGCTTTCGTTCTCGTTCTGCATTTTTTGAAGAAGTGTTATGAATTTATAAGCACCTGGATGTTTCGATATCAACCTGTACAATATTATGATATAAAATATATTCACATGGACGGTATAATAGTCGGAATATACTATATCTAGATATAGATATCTTAATATTTAAAAATAGTAATCAAAATAACTGTTGAATCGCCGATAAAGCTCCTACGATTTATGGCAGTTGGCTATATCGACTTGCGGTGTGAGGACTTCAGGTTACGGAAATGAGTACACAGCATAAACGATGTATAGTGAACTATGGATGTATAGTGTATTCACACAAAAATGTATATAATAATAAAGGATAATATTAACCGGCGCCCCAAGACATAGATTTAAAGAACACTTATAACAATACAAAGTCTCCGACCAATATTGTCGAGTATAAAAAATATAAATACATAAATATCATAAATGAATATATAAATAAACAGAAACGTACGACCTGGTACTTTAGTTACAAATCGCAGGACTGGAGGCTCCAGGAATGCTGATCACGGTCCCACTCGAACGAACGCGTCACGTTTGATATCCAAGGCAACACAATAGCTAAAAAAGCGGGACATGCTGGCCGTTGCACACTACAGGCGGGAGCTGAGGAAATTTCCGTCCAGATCCAAGGCAACACAATTTTATTTGTAAATTACGAGTTAGATCATCATCATGCTATGACTAAATTACAATCACTTATTCTACATTTTCTTAAAAATACAACTGATATAAAATATTTTCAAGAGGTAGCGCTTTTTTATAAAGATATTTTACCTAATTATGAAACATTTGACGCTGAAATTAAAATATGACTAGGTAAATGGAAAAATGTATCAGAGAGAGACCGTCCAACTACATCGTTGACTACTTTACATGCAATTCCTTATGATTTTTTCCCAAACATTCACAGTTTTTTTTTTACTATTTTGGCTACATTACCTGCTACAACTGCTACTGTTGAACGGTCTTTCTCAACTCTACGAAGACTTTAAATATACTTACGAAACAATATGGGAGAAATTAGACTTACTGGATTGGCCCTACTATACATACATTTTGATTTAAATAAGGAAGATATTATCGATAGATTTGCTAGGTTACTACGAAAATGGGATTTTTTACTTTAGTTTGTAAGTTTTTAATATAAACTTTATTAATTGTTTAATTTTTTTCTTTTATCTACTTAATAGTATAATATACTTAGGTAATTAATTGTATGTGCATAATAATCAAATAAATATCTATTATTTTCATAACACATACTATTATTTACATTTTTATTTATTATTATTATTTCTGTAATGATGTGCATCATTCAAAGGTTCAAAATTGTATGAACTAATTGTCATAATGTACGAGTACACCATTCGATTTAAAATTGTAAAATCAATAAATAACGGTTCTTTCGATACCCGCACAGACAACACAAATATTTCAGATATAAACAAACAATACACTATTGACTATTGAGTAGGTCAAATCTTCAAAGGGACCAATCCAACGTCCATCCCGCCATACGTCCCTATATAACATGGATACAATACCCTTTTCAACGCTCTCGATCTTAGGTCGTTGGTGTGTGCACACGGACCGTGAGATTAATAAAACGCTTCTTGATCTTAGATCGTCAGTGTGGGCTCACGGACCATAAGATTGTCTAAGAAGCATTTTATGTCGAGTGGTTATTACGTGCGATTTTTATACTTTCAAACTTGTTTTGAGCTGTCTGTGCGAGTGTTGAAAAGTGTCCAGCTTCAGTACATCAAAGCCTGTGTCTGTCTCACTTCATTTCGACCTCACCATTATCCTACAGTAATTATAAGTGTCCAGATAATCGACACCAGAGTATCTGGTACACCAGAGTATCTACACAAACAAGTAAGTGCTATTTTGTTTAGCTTGCCAGACTATCCATTTATACTGGTCGGCTCTCGAACCTTTGTAATCCCGAGAGCCCTCCCTTAAACAAGGAGAAAGGTAATCAACCCCCTATATAACCTACCAACCGTTCTATTTTTGGGTCATTACACCCCTTCTATTTTCGGTTATTACATTTCATAATTCATACTTTTGAACAAATGACATACATACAATTTGGATACTTAGCATAATAACTATCACATTAAAAATGAATGAGTAAGAAAGGATAAATTGTTTTATTATGTTGCTGTACAGTATGTATTGTAATATTTTATAGCCGCTTCCGAAATTGTATTTTGTGTATGTGACTGGTTGCTTATTTACCTGTATACACCTCTGCATTATCTTGAGTCTCCCAAACGGCTCTTTTTTACTTTTTTCTTTTCTTTTAAATACGTGTCTCTTATATTTTTCCATTTTCGTTTTACGTCTTCTGTATTTAAATCATTTAAACGCAATAATGATAAAATACGACACAGTTCTTGAAAATCGGATCCAGAAAAATCATTAGTTGTTATAGCTAACTTATTCAAATCTACATCAGTGACGCGCTGCTCAGTCTTCAAAACCAATGATAGAATATTTTTTCTTTGTTGTTCGTCTTGAAAAAATAACACTCTGTTTAATAAGAAAATAATTATATTTTAATGCTTATTTAATTTTAGAATTTACAGAATTATTATTTACTAGTAGCATTTATTTAAATAAGCAATTTAAAAAAATTTAATTTTTATTATAACATTTAATGATCTAAGTAAAAAAAATATTCAAAAATGTATGCCTATTCAAATTATGAACAAGAGAGTTGGAATTGCAATTAATTAAATAGTTTGGTTATTTTAATTATTGTAAGACTACGGTCAAATCAAACCTTTGGCCGAACAAGTGGTGGGGGACTATCAATGTGGATTCAGGCAAAATAGGTCAACGACAGATCAGATATTTATAATCAGGCAGTTATTCCAGAAAAGCTGGGAATATAATAAGGAACTCCATGTTATCTTCGTTGATTTTCAAAAGGCGTATGACAGTATAGATAGAACTAGCATAACCGAAATTCTGAAACATTTTCATTTCCCAAGGAAAATAGTACAATTAGTGGAAGCTAGTATAAGGCAAACTAAAGTCAAAGTCAAAGTAGGAAACGCGACATCGAGGATGGTGGAGGTAAGAACCGGACTTAGACAGGGGGATGCCTTGTCGCCAGTACTCTTTAATTTAGTACTAGAGAAGGTGGTCCGAGAAATAAATATTGGAAGAGATGAAGGAGTAAGAATGGATAGAACTTGCTTCAGTCTGCTCGCCTATGCAGACGATATAGTCTTGCTAGGAGAAGACGAACAAAAAGTGGTAGGTTTATGTGACAGGTTAATAGAATCAGCAAAGAAGGTAGGGCTACATCTCATCAACATAGAGAAAACGCAGTACATGAAAGTTAGTAGGGAACTAGATAACCTTCAGGAAAACGAAACCATAACAGTTGGCCAGTACGAGTTCAAAAGAGTAGAAGATTTTAAATACCTGGGCACGATTGTAACGCAGAAGAATGAATGTCAAATTGAAATTCAACAAAGAATAAAAATGGGAAATAAATGCTTCTATACACTAGGCAAACTACTAAGCTCGAAAGTCATGTCAAAAGAGGTTAAAACTCAGCTGTATTTGACAATCATACGACCAATAGTCATGTATGGTTCACAATGTTGGACGTTACGAAAGACTGAGGAGGAAAGATTAGCAGTTTTTGAGAGGAAGGTACTTCGTAAAATATATGGACCTATATATGATCAAGAGCTTCAAGGATGGAGAAAAAGACATAATCAAGAACTGACGGAGCTTTTCAATAGACCAAATATTATAAACGAGATCAAATGGAGTAAGTTGGAATGGGCAGGACACGCAGTTAGGAAGCAAGATTCAATGGTTCAAAGGGTACTCCAAGAAAACCCAAAGAGAAAAAGACCACTGGGTAGACCAAGGCTACGCTGGGAAGATGGAATTAAAAAAGATTTCCTAAGTGCTGGCGGAGCGGAATATGATCACAGGGACTGGAAGGAAGTAGCGGAGAATAGAGAAGAATGGGAAAGGATTTGTTCTATGGCAAGATGGTCTCAAAGGCCTTAATAAAAAAAAAAAAAAAAAGACTACGGTCAAATATTAATAATGGAAAGACGGCAGTTCTCCCGGTGATTATCAGCACGCACAGGAACTAGAAAACTCCATATTATATAGTTTGTAATATATAGTTTATTATTTAGTATGTATATATAAGATTTATATATTAACCATCAATAAACCAATCACCACTTATTTGTAATATTAATATCCCAAAAAACATCTATTCTCCCGAGCTACGGTTAAACATATTCAAAAAGACCAGAAACCTTCCCTGAAAGTCCTATATCTAACTGGTCACCTTCGACCACGTTACATATTGGTGGAGGCGCTGGGTCATGATTCATATGCAGATCGTAGCGAATGTCGTCCAACGTACATCAGTTAAAAAAAAATCAAACAGTAATTATATTGATAACATTGTGAACTGTGAATTTGTGCGGTGTGAAGCCTTCTGTACTCCTTTGCTGTACCGTACGTCTGTATTCTGTAAGTGGTACGCGGTGTGCTGAACAGATACTGAGCACATAACAAGTAGAATTGTAATATGGTGGTAATAATAGTGCTCTGTAGTAATAGTACTGGTACTTCGTTGCCTTGACTTGCAAAAAGTTGTTGACAATGTGTTGTTTACTTTAGTTTGAGAATTTGGAATTAATTAGTTTATCATTTATAACGATTGAAACTTCTCGATAATTTAGAATAATAATTGTACTCCTTGATTGTTGAAACTTGAAAGGAATTTCGTACTGTTGTTCAGATATTCAAGGAAAACCAGTCATTATGTCCAGCACTGGGAGTTCAAAAAATAATCATTACATCAGAAAAATAAAATCTGGTCGGCTGTCGGAGTTAAGAACAACACCAACCAAAATGCATCATATAGCAACATTTGTAACAGTCAAATCAACTGGACAAACACAAATGCATCAAATAATTTGCTGCCACCAACCCAATGCTCTCAATCACATGTCCGAAATCTAGCTTCACAGATTTCTGAAGTATCTACAGTGAAAGATATGAATAATATGATTAAAAACAAGAATGGTCAATGTATGGATGAATCAAAATCTGAAAAAACAGAAGTTAAATGACGTGCATGTTGCCAGCCCCCCCCCCAGTAAAAAATCTAAAAAAAAATTATGCAAATAATTAGCATGCAATTCACATTAATTTGCACGACCAATTCCGAAATTCGCACGACACCCCTTCCCCTCTAAAATCAAAGATCCAGTGCGGATCGGCAACACATCTTGCCTTCCCCTCCATCTGGTCAAAATTAACATATTGAACATTTTTTTTTTTACAAATATTTAGCACGCAATTCACATTAATTTGCACGACCAATTCCGAAATTCACACGACACCCCTTCCCCTTCAAAATCGAAGATCCAGTGCGGATCGGCAACACATCTTGCCTTCCCTTCTGTCTGGTAAAAATTAACATATTGAACATTTTTATTTTTACAAATATTTAGCACGCAATTCACATTAATTTGCAAGACCTATTCCGAAATTCGTATGACACTCCTTCCCCTCTAAAATCGAAGATCCAGGGCGGGTTGGCAACACATCTTGCCTTCCCCTCCGTCTGGTCAAAATTAACCTATTCAACATTTTTTTTTACCAATATTTATCACGCAATTCACATGAATTAATATGATATTATAAAATTATTATTATTATAAACTATTAAATATTTTAAATATTTAAATGTTATGTACATTTTTTGATTTAATATGAAATGAAACAATATATTTTTTATATATTTTTTTTAATACTTTTGTGCATGAATAATAAAAAATATTGATATTTGTAAATTAAGAAATGTTTTATGACTTCAGTCAACAATATACTTTTTTCAGTTCATAAAATGTTATATTTAAATTAATATTAAATAAATACATATGAACATTGCCGTTATGTAAAAAGAGCCAAAAGAAAATATAAATCATTTTATTTTTAAATTTTAAATTTTTATAACTTCATAATTTTACTATTTTACACTTGTATAGTACAATTACAATGTATTTGTACAAAATGTTTGCTATATAATAATAAACATAACAAATGTATATGAAAAATCTAATTCATTGTATGAATAACTAACTAAGGAGTATCTACACTACAGGCATATACATCGGTACATGTACATGTCTTGTTTCTACTGAATACAGTTGATATAAACTGAAAAAACTCATTGCTATAACGTAATTCATTATTGCGTTTACGTTTTGGAACCATTGTATAAAACTCAATATGCACACAATTATTCCGTATGAAAGTCGGGCTCACAACTGGTGAACGAAAAAAACAAATACGGCATAGCAGTGGTGGTAATTCCCATCTATCAATATCATCGAACAATCTATATTAACCAATATTAGTTATATTTATGTAATTTATAATGAATTATTTTTATTGTCAATACAATTATTATACAACGGGCTATACTTAATGATACCATATAGATTACACGCCACCGCGATTCCGATAACCAGTCCTCACCGGTGGACGCATAGACCTTCTTCTTTTTTTTTTTTCTATTAATAAGTCACAACAACTTTGGTTATTGACTTTTGTTATACATAGTAAAATAGAATAAATATGTGTTTAGATAAAGAATATTACATTTTATACATATAGAGAGGAATCGGAGGGTGAGTTATACAATTCAAGTTTGAGGTGTGAGCGAATATTTAGATTAGTTTATATAATTTGGTAAGTTTTAAGAAGGTGAATATTTTTTGGGTGTTGTCTGGATCAGGTTCTAATGCTTCTTGAAGGTTGTCAGCTAGCATACACATTCTATTAAACGCTCATGATGTTATGGTAACATTCTTCGGTGTCGCACAAATCAATAAAATTACTCCCAACCATAAGACATGAACATGTAAAAAAATGCTAATTTAAAGAATTTTAAATTTCAAAACTTTTTTCAGAAGTGAATAGTATGTTTTTAAATGAATTGTAATTTTTATGTTCGATATTGATAACATTAGTACCTGTTCTTTACATTTACAGAGTCCTGAAACCTACACGAAAAAAAAACTTATATATTTTATAGAAAATTAAAAAAAAGACCACTAGATTTTATTAACTTCGTAATATGGAAAATAAATGTCAAATTTGTTGGAGTAAAGTTAACTTAAATAGTATTTAAGTTTGCATGAATATCTCTTCAGTATCAGAATCTCTACAATCATCCAAATCAAATGCTATATTAATTAATATCGGTGATAGTTATATTTTAAAATTTACAGGTTACCCTGTGCAGACTAATTGGATAAATATAAAAATTTACTAAGTATAAGAAGAACTTTGAATCATGGATAAAAGAGTAACTTAGGAACTTAAACAGCGTTAGGGCTGTAGACACGGGTGTTTAAGGGTTAAGATACCTTCTTCTACGTTTAAGAACAATTATCAAAGTAGAAATTAATTTATTTCATGCACAAAAGTATTAAAAAAAATATATAAAAAATATATTGTTTCATTTCATATTAAATCAAAAAATGTACATAACATTTAAATATTTAAAATATTTAATAGTTTATAATAATAATAATTTTATAATATCATATTAATTCATGTGAATTGCGTGATAAATATTGGTAAAAAAAAATGTTGAATAGGTTAATTTTGACCAGACGGAGGGGAAGGCAAGATGTGTTGCCAACCCGCCCTGGATCTTCGATTTTAGAGGGGAAGGAGTGTCATACGAATTTCGGAATAGGTCTTGCAAATTAATGTGAATTGCGTGCTAAATATTTGTAAAAATAAAAATGTTCAATATGTTAATTTTTACCAGACGGAAGGGAAGGCAAGATGTGTTGCCGATCCGCACTGGATCTTCGATTTTAGAGGGGAAGGGGTGTCGTGTGAATTTCGGAATTGGTCGTGCGAATTAATGTGAATTGCGTGCTAAATATTTGTAAAAAAAAAAATGTTCAATATGTTAATTTTGACCAGATGGAGGGGAAGGCAAGATGTGTTGCCGATCCGCACTGGATCTTTGATTTTAGAGGGGAAGGAGTGTCATGCGAATTTCGAAATCGGTCTTGCAAATTCATGCGAATTCCATGCTAATTTTTCGTAAAAAAAAAATTTTGAATATATTAATATTTACCAAGGGGGGGGGGGGGCTGGTGAGACGTGTTGCCAGCCCCTCCCCCATGGATTTTCGATTTTGAAGGGGAAGGGGTGTCGTGCGAATTTCGGGATTGGTCGTGCAAATTCATGCGAATTGCATGCTAATTTTTCGTAAAAAAAAAATTTTGAATATATTAATATTTACCAAGGGGGGGGGGGCTGGCGAGACGTGTTGCCAGCCCCCCCCATGGATTTCCGATTTTGAAGGGGAAGGAGAGTCGTGCAAATTTCGGGATTGGTCGTGCAAATTCATGCGAATTGCATGCTAATTATTTGCATAATTTTTTTTTAGATTTTTTACTGGGGGGGGGCTGGCAACATGCACGTAGTTAAATGGCCAGCTAAACGTAAAATAAATAAGAAAGAACAAAAAAAATGGCTCAACGCCCGAATGCGACGTTTAGTATGTCCCAAGAGTCCACTAATGGTATTTTCTGAGTTGTACAAAGATGTACCAATTAAATTAGAAGATCGTCTACATAACAATAACTTTGTGGTTTTTACTGCTTCGATTGAAATTGATGGACAAGTTTATACTGGAGATCATGTTTCTAAAACCCAAGCAAAACAAAAAGCATGTGAACATTTTTTGCGTGTTATGTTTGCAAAAAAAATGAATGAGCGACCTGAAAAAAGAGATGAATGTTTCGAAGAATCAAAAGTAGACGAAGAAAGTGTTACATTATCAAAACATAAAGGACTACCTCAGGAAGATTTCCCTTGGCCACACTCTGCATCACTGGCTATGCACAATTTAATAGCTCATTGGGAATTACAGCCAGTTTCAAAAGTTATACAAGAAGAAACAGTAAAACCTCCACTGAAGGTTCGTGGTATGAAAAAATTTCCTGATAAACCAGAAAATTATAACCCTTTACAGTTATTGCATCAAATGACACCGGGTATTCAATTTACTGAAACAACAATTAATTCAAACAACCCATCATGTTTTGAAGTAAAATGTGAAATGGATGGTGTTACATTTACTGGCAGAGGATCAACAAAAAAGGCTGCTAAAAAAGAGTGTGCTATTGCAACAATCAAATATTTTTGGAATTTTGATTTTCACACCGTAGAGAAGAAATGAATTTTCATCAGTTTTTTTAAACCTATTTTGAATTTTTTTAGAATTATAAGTTTTTTGTGTACTTGAAGTTGTATTTATTATTGTATTTGTCTTAATGGAATTTAAAAATACTCAACAAATCATTGTTTTACTCGGGTCTAGTATTATTAAGTTCTTATGATGTGATAATTTTAGTATAAAATATATTTTTAATAAATAATATTTTTATGTTATCTTGATAATACTGTAGTTCATAGCACGAATTAAGATGTACAGTGTATAGTACATATATCTAATTTGTGGTTCATAGTACACGTTTGATATATTTTAATTTTAAGTATTTTTGAGTGAGTAAAACTTCTTTTTATACTATTTAATTTATAACATTTATTTATTTTAAAATTACGGAATTCTATAATAGTTTTAAAACAATTAAAATACAAAATTACATTAAAAAAAATATATATATATAACTGATTAAGTTTCAATAATTTGTAGCTCTTTCTATTTTGCTAAATTGGTTCCAATTATTGAAACAATTATTTTTTGTGGTCGTCAGGAAGTGGCATTAAGAGGAGATAATGACAGTGGACCTATTTTTAGTTGCAGTGCTGATAACAATGATTGAAATTTCAGATCGTTGTTAAGATTTGGAGCACAATCGGGAGATTTAATATTGAAAGCTCATTTATAAAATTCAGCAGCTAATGCTGTTTACATAAGCCCTGTTATACAAAACGAGTTAATACATATTTGTGGTGCATCCATCCAGTCTTAAATAGTAACCAAAATTAATAATTCTGGTTTTTTTATATTTTAGCAGACGAAACTTGCAACATATTACGAATAGAACAAAATTTGGTTAGAACAATTAATGTGTGAGGTACATTGAAGATTGTCGTACTAGGGAAGATTTTTTAACTTTTATTCCTATTTATGACGCATCAGGAGAAGGATTAGCCCGTACAATAATGATTGAAATAGATTAATTAGGTTTAAAAAAAGAAAATTTAGTTGGTCAAGGCTACGATGGCGCTTCTTCGATGAGTGGTATATTTAATGAAGTTCAAAAAAATATATGCGATATAAGGCCTCTTTCACACAGTCCGTTTCTTTAACGGCAACGGAAATGGATCGGATAAAAAAAGAAAACGGAGTAGATAAGACACATAGTTATTTATACTATCCGTTTTTACCAACGGACAAAATTTTTTTTATATATATACGGGTATTTTTATCCGATCCGTTTCCGTTGCCGTTAAAGACTGTGTGAAAGAGGCCTAATACCTCACGCTTTATACCATAGGTTCTTAACCCTTTTTTTGATTATGGACTCTTTTCAAGTATAAACTGTAAACATAAACCCCTCAAAAAAAACTATATTTTTAATTAAAATTATTTTTAATGATAGTAATATAAGACTTAGTAAAAACATAATTTTGTTTAGTCACATTTAGGATACATCATACATACGAATAATTTTTTGGTGTTTATTTAAGTTGGTTGTGATTTGAGTAATGAGTGACCGAGTGAACAAATTTCATTTTTATCTAATAGCATTGATTATAGAATAGATATTCTTAGAATATCTATTCTATAATCAATGCTAATAGGCAATAGCGTTATCAAATATTTTACCAAAATAATATGAACAACGACTCAAGTTTACGTTAATATTAAATATACGTATATACATAATGAACATATTATTTACAATAAAATTTTACATAATGTACATAACATTTTTTTTCTTTACCAACGATTTTGATTCATCAAATTTCAAACAAATTTATTTTTGGATAATTTTAAAAATCTCACACCCACTTTTTGGACCCCCAAGACATCCTCTACGAACCCCCTAAGGGTCTACGGACCACCGGATAAGAACCCCTGCTTTATACGTTCACTGCGCCGTTCATTCATTGAACCTCGCCATTAGTAAATCATGTGATATTCACGAAATAAGAAATTGTATTGGATCTATATCTACAATAACTACATTCTTTCGAAAATCTCCAATAAGGTCAGAAGTTCTTAAATAGTTCATAATAGACTTAATTCCATGCGCACGCCACCAAACACTTTTAAAAATGTGTGAAGCATTGGGTTGAACGCCATGACCTATTTCGTCGAACGTCCGTCCGCGTCCGGCCGTACACCGCACATGCGCTCTAGATGATACAATACTTTATAATATATTACTTTATATAATATATATATGTATATCACTGTAACGAAAACCGCACCACCCACCCGCATCCCACCTGGATGTTCCGTCTATTAGTACAATGTCTATGGTCTGGGGACTTCCCCAGGCACTTCCCGATAACGAGTCGCAAGTCGCAAATCGCACGCAACTACGCACACTCACACTCACGCTGAAATTTCATTAGAAAATAGACAAAGTATTACGATTGAACCCGTAGACGAAAATAATGTTGATGCTATGTATATTTGATTGTAATATTGTAATAAAATATTTTGCATTTATAATAAAATAACGACTTAACGTTGATACAATTTTATTATCAATTACATTTATCATATCATGCCATCATAACATCCATTCATTTAATCCTCATGTTCCTACCAACTACAAAATCAATAACTTGAAAATGTAGTTCTCACTTTTGTGGTACGTCCCGCGACGCACCCGTTTTTTAACCATACCCAGTATTCTATATAGTGTTTGAACTATTCGAACTTATTTGAATTCTAGACAGTCCTAAGTCTGAATAAATGAGAAGGAAATTGTTGCGAAAGTTTGCGGGATCCAATTCGTATGTTACCTGTAGACAACCCGGGAACCAATACGACAATTGGGAACCAATTCGTAGTCGTCCCTCGGAGGATTATGTTATCACTATTATTACTGTGTGATAATAATAATTGATATTTGATAGGTATTGAGAGTAAAATGTAATAAGAAATTATTACACAATTTAGAGGATGAATAATTATTTGATTATCTTGGGAACTTACATATTAAATTGCAATATCAATATTTATTTTTCCTCAAAGTTTACATAACTCTAAATATAAAAGTTTTCTTGAATCATCGGTGACCGATATCACCCATTGACCGACATTCTTCATTCTCCCCTAATGTAATTCAAAATTAGATTATTGAATGTTGTCAACAAGAAATTTTACATGTAATTAGAAATAAATTTAGCTAAATATTATATTGTAAATATAATAGTGTTATATTTGATGAGATAACAGATGTATTCGTATCAAACGGTTTGCAAATCACTTTAAATATTCGTTATAAATAAATCATCGTTATATTAACACTATTAAGTGGTGCCGCCGCATACCCAGGTTATAGATATCTTTGTCCTACTAGCTGGTAAATTGTATAATAATTAAAATTATTAATTTATTATATTTTGAATAATTGAATTATTCTAATGTATCCACAACGTACTATCCACAATTATTCTCTTAAAAAAAAGTCCAGCGCTAAAAACAAATGTCATATATTTCTAGGGCTTAGCGCTTGTCTTGCAAGTTTGAAAGAGCTCTGTAGTTTCTAATTTACATACTACTAAAAAGCAGTTTTCAGGGCTCCATAAAATATAACACCAGTATTATAAGTTTAAAAAATTACCTCATATTAAATATTTGATCAGGAAATTTGTACCTATGTGCATTGGACATGAAAGACACTTTAGATACTTACTAAAATTCTTGTAACTTGTATATAAATAATATTGTTGGTAAATAAGTAAACGATACCACATAATTACAACGGATTGCAGAAACAAATGTATTTAAACATAAAAATATTTCAAATCTCAGTGGTTAACAAATATAGTATAATTCAATAACGTCAATATTCTTTTTCGTTCGTAGCCTGTAAATATGTAGACTAGGTACATACAGAATTTGATCATAGTTATTAGTTACCTATTGTAATATATTATATAATATATGTTTTTTTTTATTAAAATAATTTCCGTTTTTTTTTCTGAGTACCTATCAATTATTATTATCACACAATAATAATAGTGATAACATAATTCTCCGAGCTGTCGCGATTGCCTCGTTGGCGCGAGCTATAATAAGATAAAATTAGATAATTACATTCGCCTCGCGTTATCGGATGTGCATTTATTATTATACAATATACATCTTATTAGTCCACGCGTTATCATTATCATAGAATTCATTTTAAGCCTCGTCCAGACTATACGACCAAGGGTACCGAAGGCACATGTGATGAACTAATTCGGTGATGTTGGTCTAGGTGTGGACAGCGCGACCGAACGAACGTCAACGGCGAATGTGCCTTCGGACGAGTTCGCTCGGGGAGCGGTATATCAAAGGAATTCGTTATCAGTTTGGACACGAATTGTACATACTTTATTCTTTCGTTGACATTCGGTCCGAACAGTGTACCGTGTACATTTTAATATTTCAATAATTAATAATTTAATTTAGGTACTTGCCGATATGTTATTCGACTTTTAAACGTCGAAGTCATCCACCATCGCCTGTGCCTTCGTTTTTTTTTCTCCTTTTTTTTTAATAATGAATACATTATTACAAAACCAGCACTTGCCATTACTAGATCATCGTCGCTTGACATTTTATAAACATTGTATTTGAAGTTAGTAAATTAAAAATGCATGTGACATAAATAAGCGAAGGGTTCCAAACGCAGACTAACAGCGAATTCGGAATAAGTCTGGACAGTGCGCCAATGCTATCAGATACGAGCGCACGCCAACGCCGAATGTGGCCTTTGGTACCGTTGGTCGTATAGTCTGGACGTGGCTTAACAAACGTTACTAACGGTATAAAACCAAAAAGACCGCGCAAAATTGCCCGCTCGTTGTTTGATATCACAGATCACAGCGGGCAGCAGCGCGGTTAGGTTAGGTTAGGTTACGCCTTCAAGGCCATACCAGTCGAAATGTGTCGAAAATCATATGAGAGCTTCAAAGATCGTCTACAACAGTGTATCAATGCTGACGGCCGCGATCTTGGAGATATAATTTTCAAAAACTAATTTAAAAAATGGGGATTAAATACTGATTTAAATAAAAAAAAAAAGGTTTTCTTTAAGTTTTACCGTTCGTTATTTGAGCGTCAGTCGTTTCCGCCAAAAAACTCGATTTTTGTTTCCGCCAATTATCGTTTCCGCCAAAACGAAAAAGGTTCAATTTTCATTTCCGCCAAATTTATTTCCACCTACCTGTCTAAATTTTAGTTTGAGAATCATGTGAGGCTACCACGTGGAGACGGTTCTCATTGACCCCTAAAAAATTGTTTAATCTAATTTTCAGATTAATGTTAAAAAAATTGATTTTCAATTAAATTAAGTCCATTATAATTAAATTTGTGTTACATTATGTGTAAACATATGTCAATATATAGTAAATCAATTATTTAAACTATTAATTATTATATTATATTAATAATTTATTATTATTTTGGATAGTTGTTGCATATCCTTTTTAAAAATGTTGTTCTTGAAATTATTTTATTTTTGTATTCATCTATTGCGTTTGTTGTATTCATCAATCGTTTTTTTATATTATGTCTTACAGGTTTTTCAAGCCAAATTTTTAGTACAGGATTTTCAAGTGAACGCTCTTGTAATAAATAAATTAAGTTTCCAGAGTCTCATGTATCATCACGAATAACTTGACCACTATGAACTAATTAACGAATAGAGCTTATAACAATTTGAAATACTGTACGAGTATGTTATAATATGCGTCTAATACTCGTCGTCGTTTCTACAGTACTCGTAGATCCGATCACAGAACTCCGATCCCGATAACACGGACACAATTGATTTATCTACACGTTATCGACATCGATGGTCGATAGCACTATACAGACAGACTAGGGGTTCTCAAACTCCAGCTCAATGATATCGGTATAAATAGATTTGGCGGAAATGAAAATTGAACCTTTTTTGTTTTGGTGGAAACGATAATTGGCGGAAACGAAAATCGAGTATTTTGGCGGAAACGATGACCGCCCCGTTATTTATAGCCCATCAAAACTCGTCAGTCGGCTCTGCCGCACTCTGTATAAGTAACTGAAGAATGTTCTTGCATCTAATAAATTAAAGCAAAAAGACTCAGTAGTACTCTATTATTTTACCCACCCACACACCTACTTATACACCCAAATTCAATTGAACTACCCGAAGTACGTGTTCAGCGCCACTAATTGTTTTATATCACTATGACTAAGTTTTCTTGTGCAACTTACCATACGAATATCCATAAATGATAATAATATTATGAATATCGGTTTCCCGCATGGTTTATTACAGGTGTTGTACAAATATAATTTTGCTCTTTTGTTCAATGATGCTTGAAAAATAATTTAAGTAATAATTGAATCGTTTTATTTGTTTTGTTTTTAATAAAGTTTAATAATATTATATATTCATTTTAATATTTTGTATCTACTTTACACATTTATTGTCTGTATAATTGTATAATAATACTTTCAGTAGGAGTAAATCTAACATTTGAGTAATAAAAAATAACTGCAATGAAAAGTTACTACTTTACTCAAATAAGGGCTTAATTGAAAATATTTTTAAATTAAATTTATAATGTTTTTTTATTATCATTAATGTTTATTAAGATTTATGTTGTAAACTGTTAATATGTATCACTTACATCGACGTTTAATGTAAACAATTTATTTTATTTTTATTTAACTTAACTTATAACTAAAATTAAGGTTAACGATATTTTTTAACTTAATTTTAAACTTAATTGATGTAATTCTCATGTAAATTAATTTAATTGAAAAAAATCAGTTTATTTAACTTGACTGAGTTAAAAATATCATTAATTTGTCCAGGATTGCATATTTGTCATGACTGATGGTAGATAATCGAATGACTATAGAAATAACATTCAAAACTATTTGTATGTTTTAAGTAGCGGTTGATTTTATTATTATTATTTTTACATATTTTTATTTGTATCATATGTATACTTAGTTAAATATTCCCTTATTTTGCCTTAATTTTTTATTTTATTTTTTTACCGTGAAACCTGGATAAAAATATTCTAGAAAATATTGATTGCACCAGTCATACGTCACGAGGCTCTCTTCAGCCCTACTGAATTATGATTTTTCAAATTTGCACCTATTACGTCTGTTGGTTACATACAAATAGCGTCCCAAAATACGAAAATATACATCGCGATATGCGAATAGCGTCCGTAATTTTTGCACAACATATCCGAGTTACATCCATGATTTTCTCATGACACGTACGAGTTACGGTTAACAACTGATTAATTGATTTATAATATACATATTTTTCTTCCCACTTTTACAGACTGAGAACTGTCATTTGTATAAATGGTGTGGTTAAAAATTGCAATTATATATTATAAACTATTTACTGTTTTAAAATGTAATGACTGTCATTTATATAAATGGTGTAATATAATACAATAATGGATGAACAATATAACAATAGATGAAGGAAAGACTTCAATAAATACAACATTTTTATTTAAAACAATACGAGTGGGTCATTTATTATTATGTACAAAATATTAATAGAACACTATTTAAATAATAATAGTTTTGCAAAAGAAAATGAATTTTCAGTAATCGCATATATAATTAATATTTTATGTGTTAGGTAAGTATTATTTTTCAATGCTAAGAAAAAGTTGAGCGTTAACAAATCTTGTTGCATACTTAATTGAATTCTTGTTTGTATAATAATTATTTTAGAAGAACCTCTTTCACAATTAGCTTTTGTGAAGGTCGAATTTTAATACGTATTTATATAACACATATAAGTATGAATATGAGATGCAGAG
>JASXSY010000179.1:0-33703 GCA_034509805.1 Sipha maydis | reverse complement strand
AGTATACGTTGATGGGAAGATAATAGTAAAAGCATTGTTATAATAATGTTAAATGAATGAGCGGTTTAATTAGGTGAACCACGGAATTAATTATCAATAATATAATAATATTTTTCGTCATTCATTTGTAGTAATAATAGAAATATTTTATCGTTAGTATTACATGTAGTGTAAACTAATGTATCATACGTTTCAGCACGGTGAAAAAAAATGAAACAAATAGCTTTCAATGAAACTAAAACCTACCACGTTACTGTTATCTAACCTTGCATGAGAGCAGCACAATTAGCGGTAATGCATAAGAATTCAGAACGGAAACGCCTGGTTATCATTACTACTTAGTTAATAAACATTAAACAAACAGAATTCATTGATGAAGGGAACCACACCGTGAGCGCCGCCGATACCAGGACCTACTACTGTGGGTCGAATATAAATTGGATGCGGACAACCGGCTGGGCAAAGACGCACCGTGATATCGACGCCCATCAAAAAGGGGAACGACCACTTCTATGAAATCGTCGATAGATACGCAAAAATTGCAATCCAAAAACAACCGTTCGAAATTTCTGAATTTTCGTGCCTCTGTCACATCCGAAAGCAAATGGGTTAGGCGTTGGTTTTGAATGACATTTCAGATCGGAAGATTATGACTGCTATCAATATTTTTATGTAAGCCTTTTGCATACAATTAGCAAAATGTAGCACAGTACATTGAATATATTTATATCATAAATATTATTATCATTTACGGAGTATCCGAATTGGTTCCGAATTGGTTCCCGGGTTGTTTCAAAAGGTATATCCGAATTGGTTCCCGGGTTATTTCAAAAGGTATATCCGAATTGGTTTATCATTTACATTCAACAATTTTTTTGGAGACTAGGAGTATATTTAACAGGGCTAAGCAAAGCTTATTATGCGAGGATAGAGGGGTTAGGTGAGAAGACGTTATCTTTGACGATAACACTGAATGACTTTGCACGGAGCCGGGCGTCGGCAGTTTCGAGTGGAATTTTCGACAATCATGAACAATTTGACATGAAAGACGAAATATACATTACATAAAGGTACCACTATGGCTTGCGTTATAAACTAAAATAAGTATAACTAAAAATTAAAAAAAAAAAAAAATACATCCAACGGAAAAAGACAAGCAGGAAAAGGAGTAGTGAAATGATGAATCATCGGTAGGGTGCGTGGAACAGGGGGACTTAGGCAGTCGGAAATGTCGGCGTTTTTCCAGTTTTGGATGGGAGGGAACCCGTGCGCGAAGCAGAAACCGCGGTAAACAACATTAGTAATACAGCAGCCACCTCGTCGTCACCAACTGATTATAGTAATATTATAAAATATAAAATATGTGCACACTTTAAATTCGTAAAAATTGTTATGTCGGTCAAGGCTACCACGGCAGTGAGTTTACCAATAGTAATAGCAGTTACAATTGCCGTTTTAGATTGACGGGCGGGCGGGGGCGTTTACGAGCAAGTTTTTCCCCATCATATTTTTACGGAATAATATTAAATGTTAATGACTGGCTGACGACGAGTGCACGTACATTGAAATTATAATAATACGGTAAGTGTAGCGACGAAAATGACGAACGCTTACCTTGGTGCCGAACCGCGGACGACAAAATGCTACACCGTATTTATTCTCGAGATCGTACACGCACAGTATTTCTTTTTCACCAAGTAATATATATTATTTAGTAAGATTATTGCGGGCGTAGCCGTTATTATTTTCAACTGCTCTTAGAGCATCGTCATCAGTGAAAAATAATAAAAAAAATTGGGAATAAAAAAAAATAAAAAAAAAAAACACAACACAACACAAGCACGTAGTTAATCCTCTCCGTAGCGTCCGCAGCCGGCCGACAAACTCAACTAATGATGGGCGTCGGGAATTCGCGGCGGGGCATGCGCGCAGACTCGCGTTCCGCCGTCACGAACCGTCGGCGCAGTGTCGCCAACACGGACAGTGCCCGATAACACCGTGTTGTCGCGGCTATCGTCATGGCTGCTTGTAAAAGCGATGGTGTAATAATAAAATCTAATAATATTTTCAACGTTATTTGTCACCACGTCATTGGGCATTGTTGTTATTTTTATTTAAACTGAGGAAGTACAATCGATCTTGTAATCATTATCAACCAAAGCCTATTTTTTCTGTTATCCATCTTCTTCAGTTTTCGTTATCTTACATATCGGTTCGTCGGATTTTGTATTATGGAAATATGCATTACGAAGATTTTTATTTAAATCACATAGTATCGTTTGCATTTAGACGAGTAATGGTTAGAAATTTTAAAATGAAAACTATTTCATCAAATTTGAATGCATAAATGATTTTTTAAAGCTTTAAGTATAATTGTTTGAAGCTCAATCCATAGTATCGTACGTAAATATGTTTATCCACTAGAAAAATTGTATTTACACGAACTCAATACGTTCGATGTCCTATACATTAAACCTAGAAATATTACAAAAACTTCTTTTACATTATTTTCTGAGAATGACTATAATTAAAATAAAACATTTGTTATAATTATCTATTAAACTATTTTAAGTACATCTTTAATAAGTAATATATGTTATGATACCTTTGAATTGTATGTAACTTAATTTTTGTAATTATTAAAAATAAAATCCTGGTACTTTTTGAAAAGACCTCGAACAATACTTTACTTATATAATTATAATTATATATTATAATCAAATCAGTACCTGTACTTAAGTACTTAATTTTTGTAACACAGATATAGAAATGTTAAAATTGTATAAAAAAAGTTTTAAATACATTTGTATTTAAAGAATTAAAAAGTTATATTTAGGTAAAATATTTGGAACTATAAATTATTTGATTTACTAAAACATGATCAAATATAACATTTTAGATTTTGAACGGAGTGATGGAATCTATTGGTTTTACAATGATGTGTGTTTTTTTTTTTAATTTTTTTTTTTTTTTGTGTCTGACGACACCTTTTTTGGCAGTAAAAATGCTTCAATTTGCTTAAACAGCAACTTTTCTGAAAGGAAAGTGAATGTAGATGGTACTTTGGCTAGTCAAAAATCCAAATTTTTAATACTTTTTAAAAAAATCGAAAAAACGATAAAAAAAATTACGAAAAAACGGGAAATTTTACGCAAAATCACGTTTTAACAAATTAAATTTTTTTAAAATGCTCTAACTCAAAAACCAAAAACCGCAACAACGTGAAATTTTCACCAAATCTTTATATTGACGTTTTCTATACATGGTTAAGTTTTCAAAGTATTTTGACTTATTTATAGATAATTTAAATTTTCGATTTTTGTAAAATTTTTGTTTTTTAAACATCTATTAAATTTAATTAGCTGACCGAAAACTCTTGAAAATTTAATACAAGGTTTATAATAAGTTAAACTTATCGTAACTAGAAAATATCGGTGATCGGTTTACTAAAATTGTTTTATTAGCCCTTAATGCTCAAATTTGTATAAAATGTGTATAAATCACGATAATTTGCAAGCTATTTTGTAGATAAAAATTCATAAAATTTTTTCTGTTCATACTTAAGGTTCAAAATTTTAACACTAGGTTATCTATAAGCTACTCTTCAAAAATCTTTAAAAAAATTTCTACCGGACTTAGAGGAAAACATTTTATGACTGTTTGAAATTTAAATTTTTACGAAATTGCATACTATTGCATTATATTTCAATTTTTTTTTTTATAAATCACGGCTATAGAAACTATATCTATTGCCGTGTTATCAATACACCTATGGTGTATATACATATACATTGTATATATCTGTGTTGTTTTAACAGTGTTTCAAAAACCAAACATAACCTAAAAATTTTTAATATATACTATATGTTAATATAAGGTATTATTTTAATAACTACATGCATTATTTTTAAATAATTTAACTATGTCGCTGTATGCAATCGCCAACCCATCCTAATTGAAAAATATAATTATCGCTTCAAAATAAAATATACTTTTTACAATATTTATAAATAACAATGTATTACATCCTAGACAAACATTAACTCCGTTCAGAATCGTTATTCGTATACAATGATATCTATCATTGCATTCAAATTTAACAAATCCATTGTAATAATGACCTATCCTATAAACGAGGTGCACTCCACCCCCAACTTACAGCAGAGCGAGGCCCATCCGGTTTTTTTTATTTTTGGCGATAACTTTTTTTTTTTATTTATTGAAGGCGAGGCAAAAGAAGAGTAGATTTGATAAATGACAAATAACAGAAGATAACACTTTACAAGTTATCAAACGATGATTTAATTAAAAAAATAACATAGTTACTCGGCTCCTTAGAATATTATAAATAAATAATTAAAGTTACATAAAATTATATTATATTGCCTGTTTAGTACATTTTATGTTATTCTATCTATATTTTATTATTGCTATTTATTTATTATTACAAGCTGAATAACCCGATTTTGCCCATGTGCATTTTTTTATGTTATGTATAATTTTCTTTTTATCAAGTTTAAATTATAGGTCGCTTTTAAATGTCTTAACCCTGGGTTGCTCGTGTATTATAAAAACCAAAAATTGGAAAAAAAATTAGTATATTTTAAGTTGTTATTCCTATGCGTGCGGTTATAGTCGCATCGCATTGCGACCGTCGTTTTCAGGCGTGCGGGTACTTATTTTTCTATTTTTAAATGTAAGTAATTTCTAACACGGCGACTGAGCCGCATGACCGTGGCGTGCATCTACAGTCGCGCGGCGATGACTGCTCCGGGAGCAGTTGAGTCGCGGTCGTGCCCTACGAATGATCGATATTTACGATATCATCATTATTTAAATTAAACACAAAAATGTCTTCAGAGACTTTGCAAATTGGTTTTTCACTAGAAAATGATATAAAGCTTGCTGAACTTGTAAGTAAACATCTATCTATATTTGATGTAGAACATGAATTGTACAAATTCAGTAATGCTAGTAATTGTCTCTTGCGACATGAAGTCAACATGTCAAATGTATAATAATCGACTTTGTTAAAATCAATTTATATTATGAATGTCAAATTTAGAAAACATTTAAGTTTAATTTATATAATTTTAAGAAAATTAATAAAGACACTAGACAGAACTATCTCGGTAGGATTATAGTGAGCACACTGTCGTGTCGTGCTCGTCGGTCATAGAAATTCATTCTTACCCGCGCGACTAAAAACGGCAATCGCATCGCTACGCGACTATAGTTGCGTGACTACAGCTGCGAATTACACCTTGGTATTTCGAAGACAAATTATAAGATACAATTCTAATCGAAGAAATGTTGAAATTAAGTATAGCATATTGAATTATAACTTACTCTATAGATTTTTAGTTGAAAACATTTTTTTTGAATCGTTTTACGTATTATTATAATTTTTCTTTTTCTTCTTATTATTTACGGAATAAGTCTATTTACAAAAGTAGTTTTTAGCTATTATTAGCATTATTCTTATTATTACTATAATTGTTATTATTATTTATTAGATCATCTAGTTTTATTAAAATCCACTGTTTCTGGGAATTATTTTAAGTCTTAAAACGTCGTTGTAACATTATTATATACACTATGGTGTTATATTAACTCACCAATATTTATATTGATACATTTTATTCATCTCAATACTTTTTTATGGGGTTGAATTTTGGCAAATATTTTTTAAGGGAGTCAGTATATCATGAAACGAAACTACTATCCATGTTTCGGACATATAAATTTCAGTTCCGGCTTGGTGATGATGAGTCAGTCAGTTAGAACAAGTTATTTTATGTGTACAGATTACCAGATAAATCAAAAGACATAAACTATTGAAATTATTTCCATATGTATGTGTGTATCATATATACTATGTGTAAATATGAAATATTTACATTGAAAACAAATATGAAAGTAAATCTATAAAATTAACATTAAATTTCAGTTTGAACTATTGATTACAGAGATATTAAAGTCAATGTTCTTAGTATATGAGTTGTTGTTTACCGGCCGGCTTGTCTAGTGTTACCAATGTATGTTATACTCCAAATATTTTTATGTACAATTGTTGCTCAATTTTTATCAAAGTATACCTCAAAGTTGAAATAAGCGAAACATAAATGCAGTAGTAATGACAATTGTTTTAGAAATTATGACTATTGACCATCAATATAACATTTTATGTTATTAAAATGTGAAAGGATAAATTCAAACCAAGGTCAGAGAAATTTAAAATAACTACTTTTAATTTTGAAGATATTTTTATGTTTTTAAATTTATGTTGGATCGAGGAACATTTTCATATAATTTAGAGTTTTCCCATTTAAAGACTTACATATACATCATATTTTAATATAAATGATATACTTATTTATTTTTATTTAAGAATACATGTATGATAATAGGTTTTAATTGGTAAATGACAATGAGTAAAATACAAATACTTATAAAATATATATAAAAAAATTGAGATCTATACAATTTTGAATTGTATTCAATTGATTCCGATTGAACCATTAACCCACGATTAATTTAACCTTTAAACTCTTTAAACAAATGATTAAATATTATACATAGAAACTAATTTTTTTGATGTTTCAAACATTTGATAAAAACTAAAATAAAATTTAAAATAGTATGTTGGTAAATAGTTGTTAAAAAAAATGCTTAATAATTTTTCGAGTAGTTTCTAGTTACACAACTTACGATTTATCCACACAATATATTTTGATTATTTTGTTATGATATGAAATTGAACAATAAATTACTGGCTTAATTTATTTTTAATTGAACTACGATAATATGTAAAAACTTTTATCAAATACTATATTATTGAATATGGACTTAATTTTTGATATACATTTTCTACAAAAGGTAATTTAAAATTTTTAAACATGATAATTGGATAGAATTTGAAAAAGACAGTCCAATAAAAAACTTATAAAAATTCAATAGTAAACTTTTTGGGATATTATTGCATAATATGTTAGTGTAATATTTTTTTGGATTTATTAGAGTTCATTGTAAACATGAATGAGAAATTGAGAGTTGTATTTGATTGTTGGGTGATTTATTTTACGTTTGATATCGTTATTACGTTATGATATTTTTACGTTTAATAGATGTTCACTAATAATATTTTTTATTTTATTTATAATAAAAGTAATTTTAATTTTTTAAACTTTATGAGAATCCTTGGGTGAACTCCTCCCCGCTATTGAAGTTATAACGGAGTGCACTTCAGAAGAGAGCTCACGTTTTTATGATAATTCAGAAAAGAAATGGGAAGTGGCTGGTTTGGATGTTTTGATGAGTCAGTGTAGTCCTGGTGAAAGCATTGATACAACGTCATTTGGTCAACATGACCGACAGACGAATCTTAGTTGTACTTTTTACTTTGTGTACTTTTGGAGTTTCAAGGATTTTAGCCGCATCCAAAAATATTCCAAAATGGAAAAAACAGGTAAAAACAATTTTGAATAGTAGTTATAAATGTAATTGTATATTTAATAAATTAAATTGACTAAATTTTTTTAAGTTTTGAAACATATCAAATTGTTTCATGTTATTTTAAAAAATGTTATCTGTAGACTCGTGACATAGCTTTTGTGAGAAAGTTATTTTTATTATTATTACCTTGAAGATCATCTAAGTATAGTTTAAAAAATTATTTTTTATTGAAAAATAGTTGCATTTTTAACGAAACAATAAGGGATCGTATTTTGTATTTGATGACTTTCTATTATGATTATCGTCGGTCACGTTGTATACAACATTGGTTAAGCCCGCGATCAAAACTGGTAGCCTAGTGACCCACTATATAAACAAGGATGTGTTGGCTAAAGTGTCGATTTCTGGATCACACAAGTTGTATATATGTTCTAAAATTCTCAGGTTTCGCGCAACGGTAAAATTGATAGCCTACATACGATAAATGAATAATTAAAAATTTTAAAAATCTCAATAAAATATTTTGTAATTGGTTGTAATAATTGTATGTTGGAAGTGTGTAACTGATTGATTTAAAATCTAAAAAACAAATATGAAATTAATACAAATAATAACAACATTAATAATTAAATAAAAATATTATATTTATTTTAACAATGAAACATTAAAAAAAACTTGATTAAATATCAACGAGATGCCATTATTCCTCATGTGATTCATTATTATGATTGTTATTATTACTGATATATTGTTAAAACTTTAAAATGATTTATCTGTCATTGTTAATATATTTTTATTTTTGACATTTTAAATGTAGTATCTTATTTGTTGTTAGGTATTTGTATTTCGATAATATCTTTTTTATTACAATAAATATGAAGTGCTGAAAATAAAATAATGCAATCAGATCATTTTCTCAGTTATTGTTTAATGAAGCATTTTAATATGTTCGTATGAAAAAAATTTCGATGTAGACAGTGCCTTTTAAATACTTATTTCAGAGTTAAAATTATAGTTGACAAAAATAATATTAACATTTATTGTATATATATTAATACATTATGTATATTTTACAGCTACATGCCTTCGATCTATATAATAGTTATATCTATTTTGCATATTGTTATGATTATTATATCCTGCGATATGTGTAGCTTCTTTAAATTTTTATAAAATATTAAATAGAAGTTCATGAACATTACTCGGATTCCATTTTAAATTAGTATAAATTAAAAAAATTGTATCTAACTCTTTTAACTAATAGCAGAATTTTTCTACATTAAAATATAAAATGTGATAATATATTTAGTGAGAGGGTTTTCATGTATTAATTAGTTAAAGTATTTGTATAGTTGAATTTATTATATGTTTTTTTATAGTTTTTGATTTTATTAATAATCTGACACATTTTAAAAATGATACGAGTTATTATTATATCATAACGTATCTGTATAAAATTAATAATTACTAAATAAAATAAAATAAAATGTATTGTTGGTGAATATTGGAGATTTTGTGTTGTGTTTATGGTTATCTAGTTATTATTTATTTAGTTATACTGAAAGTTTTTATAAAATACAAGTGCATTAGGTACATAAAGTTTTAATACTTGTACGCAGTATGTGTTATTTGTTAGGGACAATTATTTTACGGTTTTGCTTATATTGAATGGTTTTTAGTTTGCCATCGTGAGTGTCCAAATATATAATTACTTATATAATTCATAATAAGTATATACTTAGTATATATAATAATTACTATTATATTTAAATATTTATAGCAGTGTTTATATTAATAAGTACTTGTATAAAATACCAAATTACTTTATGCATGCTATGAAGAATTTTCAGAATTAAACATTTAATAACACATTTTTATAAAACAACATAGTCTTACTGCTATATATATTTTAATTTTAACTAAACGTGCATTTGGTCAAAATAAACAATATATTACATTTTTTTAAATAATGTTCTTTTAACCATATAGAAATATTTATTTTTAATGTTATTGAAAACTAATGTATTATGTCTATTAATTATATTAAATCAATAAATCATCTATTAAATGTTATGACATTTTTATCTAATTTCTTTAGGCTTGTGAAGCGCCAGCAACACAAAATGAATCAAGTCATTATATTTGTGACGATAATGGTGATATGAAATGTCTACCTGGATGGATAGGAGATTTGTGCGATGTTCCCATTTGTAAAAAAGGATGTGATCCAATTCAAGGTTATTGCAAACGGCCAAATGAATGCCGCTGCAAGTTGGGTGAGTGAAAGATGTAAAAAATCGTCAATTTATGTTATGTATACTTACATAAGTAATTAAATCTAATACATAAAATTGCTTAGGTTTTTATGGTGATGTGTGTAACAAGTGTATAGCACTACCAGGCTGTCAACATGGTTATTGCAACAATAGTTTTGAATGCAAATGCTTAGAAGGCTGGGATGGCATATTCTGTTCAGAACGTAATGATGATTTTTTATTGAAAGTAATGGAGAATGTAGATGGTGCATTAAAATTATCTAAATAATTTACATGTTTTTTATGTGCAACGTTCTATAGCGGTCTGCCACGAAGACTGTCATCCGAGTAAAGGGTATTGTGACTGGCCTGGGGAATGCAGGTAAAAATGGTTTTTGGGGGAAAAAAAATAGAACATTAAAATAACGATTTTTCTACCTTAGTGTTTTATTTTTTAAAAATTACTCGTATTATGCCATGATAGTTTAATTAATATAATAAATACATTTGTATTGTACATAGTTTATTATAAAAACAACAGCAGGAGAACATAAATTAAAATAATATTGGATCGTCATACGCTTGATAAAATTTCAATTAGGCCAAAAATAATTTTTCGTTAGTTCAGATTAATTAATGAAGAATTAAGAAAAGAACCGTTAGATTAATTGGAAATTAAATTATAATCCAAGTAAATTCAAGATTAGGAAACAATTAGTAATCTGAGTAGAAGATTCGTGATAATTATAAATCATTCGTGGAGTGGAAGAAACAGATCGATTTAAGTTGTTTAAATAATATACCCAGTGCTTGATTTTGAAAAAAAACTAGAAGGGGGACTCAGGGATTGTTTGATGAACAAGCGTTCCACACAAAATTAACTGTAATTAGATATATGTTCAAATCATATTTGAAATTTGTTATACATGATAAAAATAATTTTACTTTATTGTTATCATGTGCAATAATCCCTATTATAAGTAAATAATTACTTAACTAAGACTATTATTACATTACAATACAAATTATAAAAGAAGACATTTAAAAATGGACATTTAAAATTATTAACATTTTTAATTTTTGAATATAATTTAAAATCTTATCAATAGTTATAATTTATTATATATAATTTACTAATACAATTTACTAATTGTATTAGAATTAAAATATTTTCACATGATATTTGTCGAAATTATGTAGATGCCGTTTAGGTTGGACTGGTGATCTCTGTAAAGAATGTCAACCATTACCAGGATGTATGCATGGGACATGTTCTAAACCTTTGGAATGTAAATGTGAAAAAGGATGGCAAGGGATTTTATGTCAGATACGTAAGTAAAATAAAACAACTTATTTTTAAAGTTGTAATATATAATAATGTAAATATATTTCGTTAAAGCCGTATGCTCCGAGGGTTGTCATCGAGATCGAGGATATTGTCGTAAACCAAATGAATGCAGGTATGTATCAATGTCAAGTTATATAAAATATGTTAAACTAAACATTAATTTAACGATGAACGTAGGTGTAAGGTTGGTTGGTGGGGAAAGAATTGTACTCAATGTTTTCCATATCCGGGATGTGTTCATGGTACATGTAATCGTCCATGGGAATGCAACTGTAAGTCAGGTTGGGGTGGTATGCTTTGTGACCAAGGTAATGAAAACTTAACTGTAATAATAAAACATATATTAAAAACTGAGGGTGATTGATTTATATGTTTTAGAATTAAAATATTGTGAAACCAACAATGTTACATGTCAAAATGGAGCTACTTGTGTAAGTCTTCCCGAAGAAGATGGAAATTATAGATGTCTTTGTGCTGATGGATACATTGGACGAAATTGTGATGTAGATAAAAAAAAGGTAATTATAATATCTTCTTCTTCTACTTCGCCTTCCTCCCAACTATTTGTGGTCGGCCACCCTTGTCCTACACCTCCACTTTACTCGGTCAATCACATCTCCTCTGCACACACCGACAGCCCTCATGTCATTCTCCAAAGTCTCCAACCATCTCTTTTTTGGTCTTCCTCTTCCTCTTTTCCCTTCAACGTCTATCTTCATAACCACTCTTACTGCATTCGTTTCCTCTCGCCTCATCACATGCCCAAACCATCTCAGCCTATTTTCTCTCATCTTGTCCACAACTGGCGCTACACCAACACTACCTCACACGTATTCATTCCTTATTCTATCTTCTCTTGTCACTCCACTCAACCATCTAAGCATTCTCATTTCCGCGACACTCATACTTTGTTCTATTCTCCTGTTAACCGCCCAACACTCTGAACCATACAGCATAGTTGGTCTCACTACACTTTTATAAAATTTACCTTTCAGCCTAATTGAAATTCTCTTATCGCATAACACGCCCGATGCTTCTCTCCATTTCATCCACCCGCACTTAATCCTATGTTTTACATCCATGTCAAAGCCCCCGTCCTTTTGAACAAAAGATCCTAAATATTTAAAGCTCTCAAGTTCACCTATCACATCACCATCTATTGTCAGTTGTCTCCTCATTCCTTCAACTTCTTGGTCTCTTATATATCTATTATCTATTTGATCTCTAATCCATCTTCTTATTATAATATAAATTAAATATTTTTCCATATTACTTAGTTTTTATGTAGGGAATGTAAATGCAAAAAATATCAATTGAAATAATGTTTTCAGTTAAATAAGCTGGTAAAAATATAGGTACCTATCATCCATGGTAAAATAGTGACAACTAAAATTATCAATTATGTAATTTATTTATTTTACTTTAAATTAAATATTAATATATGGGACCTATGTGAATATAATAGCTTTATACAAGGATAAGAAACTAATAAGAAATTATTTCTAAATAATTTGAACTAATAAGCTTTAAAAAAATATCTCAATCGTATTTTAATAAAAAGAAAATTGCACAAATTAATAAATATATTTGTTTTATTTTTTTTTGATGTTTGTGTTTTTTTTTATAAATAATCGATTTTGATTTTAGGTTGAAATCGTAGGTTTAGTACCTCCTAAACCTAGTTTAATGCTACTGAAATCAACAACCACTACGCCTTCGACGGTTTCTGAAGATTTATTATTAGAAGGTGATGATGAATATGAAGAAGAAACTACAAAACCTAGTTCCTTTATATCATTGACGGTTAGCGAAAATGAAACTTTAAATGAAACAATTTAATCCTTAAGATATTTAACGTAATATACTATACATAATTTATTTATGTATTTATTTATTTGTTTATTTATTTATTTATTTATTTTTTTATTTATGTTAAAAAATAAATTAAATCAAAATGAGTTTTGATGTTAATTAGATTTATTTATTGTTGGTGTAAACATTGATATTCGCTATTGAGTATAGTTATATAAATTATTGATAATTCTTATAAATGTCTTAATTATTAGAAGTTTAACAATTAATTACTTTCTTTTTAATATATTTAATAATTATTATATCAATATAATAATAATAATATATATGTATTATAATATTATATTATGTAATATAAATATTATTTATACTATAAATATCATAGAGTTCATTTAAAAGCATGACCAACAATTTTTACGAAGTATGATGATAACTTATATTATAATAACGATTTTATATTTTTACCAGTAATGATACATCAATAAAGAATTTTTTTTTCGTAAAATTTATATATGTTTTTATTGTACCCTGCTTGAATACTTATTATTATGTATACATCAATTATTAGCTAGAATTTTTCAAAAAGGTTATGTACTTTATAAATATGATTGGGTAGTTTTTTTTTTAATTGATTATTTATATTTATATTTCAAATTACATTTAACCTAAACACAAATATTTTTAAATTAATTTTGTTAATATAAAGAATCATTTACCTATTTTTACTTAATGATTAAAATTCGACTGCTGTTTATAACCACAATATATTTTTAGCCATATAATCTTATTTGTATAATACATATCAACTCTACTATACCATTATTTGAATTATAACTAATAAACAGCTAATGAAATTTATTGATTTGAATCATAGTGTATTTTTGGGTAAAATAATAAATTTAGTCCTCATTATCTAAAATATTTTAGTTACATAAATATGTATTTTTAAATACATTTGTACTACAAATAATTTATATATACAACTAATATAAGTATGAAAGTATTTATTATAGGTATATTATGTATCTAGTTTTTTAATTTTAGAAACCTTATATTTGCAGTATGAGTCACATAACATTAATACCACCAATGGATAGCAACACTTGGCAGTGGTATAATTAATTTTTAACTAGTACATGGCAAACATCTTATGTACTTTATATATATATATATATATTTATTTTTATAATACTACAAATAGAGGATTTCCAACATTTTTTAAACATACTGTTTAATATCTCCCGGTCTAAAATCTTGTTTGAATGTATAGTATTTTATTACATAAATATCTAAACAAGTATTCATGCCTTAGGATATGCTAATTAAATTACTTATTTGAAAGTATTTTTTTTTTTAAACTAGTAACTAGTCCAAAACATTTTCGCTCGTTAGTAGGATGTGTTTCATTTACGTAAAATGATCAAGAAGTTATTGATATGTTTGAAATTGATATCATAATATTTGATCTCAAGTTAAAAAATATAAAATTATGGTTTCTGAAGCCTTTTATGTTTAATTTTTCTAAAAACTATGGTATATGTATTGTTTTCTGTTCAGTTTTATTATGTCTTTGTAAAATAATATTATTATAGTGGACAACTAGAAATGTAGATTTATTTTAAATTTAAAGATCAGTTAAATTACCTTAACTTAATTTATTTTAATATTTAAATATAAAGAACATCAATACTAAAATTGTACGATGACAAATATCACATCTACTTTGGTTTTTTTTGTCAATGGCAAAAAGGTATGTACTTAAATAATAGTTTACACTTGTTTTTATTTTATACATTAGGGAATTAATAATAATTTAGAATATTTAAATAAACTTCAACCATAAAAATAAATATATATTAATAATAATTAATATACAATATATACATATATATTATAATATATATGTATGTGTCTATACTCAAAATATAAACGGATTATTAATATTTTTAATTTTAATTATAATTGAAGTTTATTAATGTGAGATATGATATTAAACTAATTATTTTCGTTGTACCTATGTTATTTTAGATTTGATGATAGTTTAAATTGGTTGGAGGCAATTTAAATTTTAGTAGATTTACATTTTAGACCTTCATATCTATTAAAGTTATAGTTCAAATAGGTGCATTTTGTCATGCTACGCTTAAAATTATATTTTGTCTTAAATGTAATACTTTTGGTTTACTTTAATTGAAATGTCTGGTATATATTTCTAAAATGCTTCAATTGTAGGTAATAATGAAATTATTCTGTAAAATATGCAATATATGCAACATATTAAGATCATTTTTGTGTAATTTAATGTAAATAATAAATTTAAATATAAATACACAAATATATATAAAGTGTATTGCTATCACAGTACCTAATGTATTTATGTGAATTAATTAGTTATATTTAATTAGGTTGTTGAAACCAAAGCTGACCCACAATGGACTTTACTCTATTATTTGAGAACTAAATGTATCCTTTTGAATTATTATTAGTATTCCAAATAACTTAATATAACAAACATGTAATTAATTAAAAGTAAGAGTATTGTGGTTTCCTTGACTTTATCACTAAAGTGAATTTATGTGGAACTAAATTGGGATGTGCTGAAGGAGGATGTGGAGCTTGTACTGTAATGATATCAAAATACGATCGTTTGAAAAATTATCCACTGTATCCTTTGACTGATTTAAACATAAAAAAAGGAAATACAATGTATAATACTTAATAACACAAAATTATATCACATGTATAATATAATTTATAAATTATTTATAAAAATAAAAATTCTTTAATTTATTAACTATAGACACATAGCTGTCAATGCTTGTTTATGCCCCGTAGTTAGCGTACATGGATGTGCTATAATAACGGTTGAAGGCATTGGTAGCACTAAAACAAGATTACATCCTATACAAGAACGAATAGCAAAAAGTCATGGAACTCAATGTGGTTTTTGTACACCGGGTATTGTGATGTCAGTATATGCAATGCTTAGATCGTTAGAAAAAACACCAGATGAAAAAGATTTAGAAATCGCTTTACAAGGCATACATAATATTTGAGTATAAAAAATTACTATGTGTCAATTGCTCATTAATTACTTGATTGCAGGTAATTTGTGTAGATGTACAGGTTATAGACCGATTTTAGAGGGATTAATGACGTTAACTATTAGTAATAAAACCACTAACGGATGTTCAATGGGAGAAAAATGTTGTATGAAGAAAAAAATTGAAAATAACATCGAAAACATAGTAAAATCTGATTTTTTACCATACGATCCATCTCAAGAACCAATTTTTCCACCGGAACTTGTAGTGAGAAACACATAATTTATTTAATTAAATTTAATGAACGGCTTCAGGACGTATATTTAATATATATTTTTAGCTAACTAAAGAATTCGATGAGGAATATTTGATATTTAGAGGTAGAAAGACGACATGGTACAGACCAAGAACACTTTTGGAGTTGTTGAAACTCAAATCTGAATATCCCAATGCTCGAATAGTTGTCGGAAACACCGAAATTGGTTAAGCTTATGAATAGACATAATTTAATTAAATATTGAATAGGTACAACATTATTATTTTTAAAAAATAGGAGTCGAAATAAAGTTCAAAGGTTGTCAGTATCCTGTGATGATACAACCCAACAACATTTCAGAGTTAAATGCCATTAAAAAAAGTGTAAAGGGATTGATCGTTGGTGCTGCAATAACTATTGACAAATTAGAAAATGAGTTGAAAAATTTGGTTGATATAATGCCAGGTAGGTTAACAGCTCTACATTATTATGTTTTATAGATTTTTTTGGGATAATATTTTTAATTTTTCATAGACTATAGAATTCAAGTGATAAAATCTATATTAAAGATGATTCCCTGGTTTGCTAGCAAACAGATTCGTAACGTGGCTGTAAGTTATATAAATAATAATTTAGTTATAAGGTTATTGATTTTAATCTTATATGTGTAGTGTATAGCTGGAAATATTGTTACGGGAAGTCCTATATCAGATTTAAATCCAATATTTTTAGCTGCGCGTTGTCAGTTAAAGGTGCAGAGTGAAAGTAAAAATAATATTTATATTTATATTTATTGTAAACAATTATATTTAATAAACTGAATACAAACAATTATTTACAGAAAACGGAATACGATTTCTGAAAATGGACAGTACTTTTTTTACAGGTTACCGAAAAACTTCCTTAAGTTCGGATGAGGTGATAGTAGATTTATTTATTCCCTTTACAAAGAAAGTAAGTATTTATGAAATTAAAATACAATGTTTACTATTTTCAATTAGTAAATAAGGTAAATATATATAGTAAATTTATTTTAGCATACATTTTTTAAATCATTTAAACAATCTAGAAGAAAAGAAGACGATATAGCATTGGTTAACGCTGCATTTTATGTAGAGATATCAAATAATATGGTAAAAGATGCAGAATTTGTTTTTGGTGGGATGTCAGCTACTGCAGTTATAGCTCAAAAAACTAAATCGTTAGTTATTAATAGTGAATGGTCAGATAATATGCTAGATAGTGTGTATTTGGAGTTACTTAATGATTTACCTCTGGCATCAAATGCCCCTGGAGGAATGGTGGCTTATCGAAAATCTCTTGTTTTAAGGTGAAATTTTTGCAGAAATATAATTAATTTCTCATCTAACGAGTTATATTATTTTTTTAGTTTATTTTTGAAATTCTATCTTTATGTGAGCAATCAATTACGTTTGGGAATGATACATATGAAAAATGACGATAACGCTGCTGCGAGTATTTCCAAATATGCACAATACTATCATGTAGATCCAAATTCTCAGAGTTCTGATGATGCTATTGGTAAACCATTAGTTCATAAGTCAGCTTTGGAACAAACTACAGGTAAAATTGTATTATTATTTAACAAATTAATATGAACAGATAAAATTTAATTATAAGATATTATTTTGAATATTGATATTGATATTGATATTTATTAATTCAACCATACATTTATATATATATATATATATATATATATATATATACAAAGCATTTACATAAATTTTTTGTTGATACCTACTCTCTATAAGCAAATGCTTGTGTTGAGAATAGGGAGTTTAAGTAACTAAAATTAAACATAATTTATTGTTCAATTACAATTATATAATAACTAATAATTCCTATATTAACTGTATATAATATAAAAATTAGCTAATTAAGATAGTTAATCATGATATTAACAATAATTATGAGTTAGACTTAATATATAATAAAATAATGATAAACAATACAAATAATGACATAATAATATAACAGTAATAAAAGTAATTAAACATAATTTAAAAGATATAATATAAATAATAATGAAGACGTTATTTAAAATATTGCATAAATAGAGTACGGAGCTTTAGTTTAAAGTATGATGTATTCTCTATTAATTTAATGTCCAACGGAAGTTGGTTAAATAATCGTATGCCTCTTGTTATGTAATAATTCTGCATTAAAGTTGTATTAGGTTTATTAATAAGTAAATTACCATTTTCTACACCCCTAATGTTATAAGTATTATACGTTTTGAAATCTTTTTTATGAATGAAAGTTTTTATTATTGAAGTTTTATTATATAGTTCTTTTAACGTTAATATTTTTTGTTTTTTAAAAAATTCAGCAGTGTCACCATAATGGTCAATAAAATCATTTTTCATCATTATTCTAACAAGTATTCTATGAGTTCTATTAAGTGGTTCTAATACATTTTGATATGCTGAACCCCATACTATTATACCATATAATAATATCGATCGAACTAACGCAAAGTATATCATTTTTAAACACGGTAAATCAAAGATATTTCGTAGTTCTTTAAATATATGAAAACATTTTCGTAAGCGTAATATTACCGTATCAATCAATATGCGGCTTCCATTTTAAATGCTCGTCAAAAACCACACCAAGATATCTTGCTGATCTAACTCTCGCTATACGACTACAGTTCTTATTGCATATATTTATGAATTTTTTTTTATAACAATCATTACAATAAGATTTTATAATTATTTGTTCTGGGGTGTTAATATCAGACAATGCAAATGGAATAAATATTGATTTATTTTTATTCAATGCTAAACTATTTTTAGCATACCAATCATTAACTATTGAAATAAAATATAAAATAAAAGATTTTGTGTATTTTGTAATTTACCTTATTTTTTTATTTTTAGGCGAAGCGGTTTATTGTAATGATATACCTATTCGTTCCGATGAGCTTTATTTAGCTATTAAAACTTCTATTCATGCTCATGCTAAAATTATTAGAATTGACTATTCTGAGGCTTTATCATGTTCTGGTGTGGTAACAATAGTGGACGAAAAAGATTTGCCTGGAAGTCGTAATATGGTTGGTATAATGCCGGTAAAGGATGACTATATTTTTGCTAGAGAAAAGGTATTTTAAAATTAATATTATCTTAATTTTCAAACTTAAATTAAGTTCAAACATTAAATACAAAATCTTTATTCTCAGGTGATCAATTTTGGGCAAGTAATCTGTGGATTAATTGCAACAGATCCTATAATTGCTCAGGATGCAATTAAATTAATACGTATTGAGTATGAAGAATTAAAGCCAATAATAACAATTGAGGTTGGTTGAACTAAAAATATTTAGGTAATTAACTAAGTTAATCATTCCAATTTTCTATTCACTGTTACAAGTAAAAATTTATATATTTTATCGATTACTTAATAATGTATTTGTTTTCTAAAAAATAGTTAAAATTATTATTTACTTACGTCATTATATTTAAATAATTAAAAAAAATTTAATTACGTCAATATTAATATATGAACAGATAATCGGAAATAAAAGAAAATCAACAAAATTAATTACAAATCATGTGGTCATTATGAGATATGTTACAGGAAGCTATTGCAAATGAATCATATTATGATGATCGATGTGCTTACTGGGAAAAAGGGAGTATAGATCAAGGGTTTAAAGAATCAAATCGTTCTATAAATGGTTCTTTAAGAATAGGAGGCCAAGACCATTTCTATTTAGAAACACATTGCTGTAGAGCAATACCATTAAATGAACACAATGAGATCGAAATTATAAGTGCAACACAAAGCCCAAGTGAACTACAAGTATACACAACAAAAATTATTATAAATAAAAATAAAGTTAAATGGTTATTTTTTAAAATGAAATACACAATATAATTAAATAGGTTTTAAAAAATTATAATGTACATAAAAAAAAAAAAAACAATAAATATAGAACCAAGGCATAGAAAACACACATTATAATATTTAATTAGGGAACATTTCTACTTTATGGGACACTTTTTTTTTGCAATTTTTATTCGGAGACCTAGGTAAATCAATGTTTTAAAAATAATGGTGCAAAAAAAAAAAAATGTTCGAAATCCTTTATTTTAAAGTTATTATACTTTGAAATGTACCTACGTATTTACGATAAATTATTGTTTTTCTTTATATTCTATTATATGTAAAAATCGCATCAGTGATTTTATTGGGAATGCGTCAACTTAAGTATAGCGAGGTATCTGGATCAATTCTAAACCAGACGTCACATTTTTTGCATTTTTTTTGAATATATTATCTGTTAAATATAATTTAATTCTATTAATTTCCATAGAAACCGGGCGAAACTTCAATTTTAAAAATTTTAGGATTTCGCTCGTTACGCCTACCAGCTCCACTTGCAAACTCGAGTGCCACAATGTGGCACTTTTCGGGAAGATGGGGCTTGGTCAATGGGAATTGTAGTCCAAGCCTAACCTAATTTTTGTACAAACCTTAATACTGTTGTAGATGGGATTATGCTTCGTATACGAACCTAAAACCAAGCTGCGCGAGTAAATCACATTTTTGTGATTGTATATTAGAAAAAGTGCAAAAAATAACGTCTCCGTGATATGAGATTTGAACTCGTGGTATTTTTATTGTATTGAGATAGTTTTATTACCACTAGGCTACGAAATCGCAAACAAAATATATTCTAAGTTATTTAACATATTGTGTATTCAATTTGAAATGACATAACTTCAAAACTATGTCCGAGCGTCAAATTCTGACTTTACCATCATTTTTAGCGTACTTAACTACATAAGTTAAAAAAAAAATAAAGGTCGAAAGTAGAAATATACCTTAATTAGTTCGAATAAAATTACACAAAATCAAAGTTTTTCACTTATAATTAAAATTATTCTTATTTATATGACTTGATATATGTATGTACTTATATTTAATTAACATTTCATATTGAATTATGATAATATTATGATAATATAATCATATTATACTTATAATTATTTTCATTCTTATTTAATTGAAAGTATAGTTATATACATTACAACTACTTATCATTTAATGTGTTACATATAGAAATTACAATTGATATTGATTATTATTTTGATTAGGAATGTATTTCCCATTGTTTGGATATCCCAGCAAATCGTATAGTTTGTAAAACAAAGCGTATTGGTGGTGGCTTTGGTGGTAAAGAAACTAGAGGATTTATTGTGGCTGTACCATGTGCAGTAGCTGCTATGAAGTAAACATTGATTTGAGTAAGTTTTTAGAAATTAAGGTTAATTAAGTTTTATTTCCTCAGAACGGGAAAACCAGTAAGATGTATGCTCGATAGGCATGAAGATATGTCAATCACTGGTGGTAGGAATCCATTTTTATGTCAGTACAATGTAGGATTTAATGAAGATGGCAAAATACAAGTCTTAGATATGTCGGTGTATTGTAATGCAGGAAGTTCCAGGGATTTGTCCACCAGTGTAAATACTGATATATTTTATAAACTTATTTTTTTGTATCGTGAAATTTTAATTTTTGTTTTGTAGACGGTTGAAAAATGCATTTGTCACATAACAAATGCCTATCATATTAATCACGTTAGAGTGTCAGGATATGCATGTGCAACAAATTTATCATCTAATACAGCTTTCAGAGGATTCGGTGCCCCGCAAGGGATGTTCTTTGCGGAATCAATCATCGATCATATAGCTAAGGAGTTGGGCATTGATTCAAATGTAGTGAGAATTAAAAATTTTTACACCAACGGTGAGATTACGCATTATAATCAATTGGTGTATAATTTTACTGTAAAAGATTGTTGGGACGAAGTATTAGAAATATCAAATTACATATCAAAATCTATAGAAATCGTTGAGTTCAATAGGTATGCAATTCTAATGTTGTGTATAAAATTATATATTAATATTTTTGTATTTGGACCTATTATAAAAGCTTAATATTTCAACAAATTCAATTATTTACAATGTTATTTTAATCAGTACACAAGTATCATAATTAACATAGCATGTTTGGATTTAGAATTAGCCGATGGAAGAAACGTGGAATCGCAGCTATACCAACAATGTATGGCATTGGATTTTCCGGAGGATCTACATTTTTAAATCAAGCTGGTGCTCTTATACTTATTTACGCAGACGGTTCTGTACTGTTGGCACATGGGGGAGTAGAAATGGGCCAAGGATTGCATACGAAAATGATCCAAGTGGCTAGTAAAGGCTTGGGTGTACCTACGGAGTTAATACATATTAAAGAAACTAGTACGGATAAAGTTGCTAATATGTCACCAACAGCCGGTAGTTTCAGTTCCGACCTTAATGGAATGGCTATTCTCGTAGGTTACCCAAATACTAATAAATAAAATTAAAATATATCGTCATTTAATTTAATAAGTAACCATTTTCAGAATGCATGTGAGATAATTAATAAAAGATTGGAACCGATAAAGAAAAAAAATCCAACGGGTTCATGGGCCGAGTGGGTTAAAATGGCTTATTTTGAAAAAGTAAACTTATGTGCTTCGGGATTTTATGCGTGAGTATCCATGTCATTAATTTATTAAAATATATATAGCTCTGATATGATCTATAAAATAAGAATTTGTATTTTTTTGATAAATACTTTTTAGATTCTGAACGGAGTGATGGAATCTATTAGTTTTACAATGATGTGTGTTTTTTTTTATTTTTTTATTTTTTATTTTTTTATTTTTGTGCCTGATGACACCTTTTTTGGCAGTAAAAATGCTTCGATTTGTTCATGTAGCAACTTTTCTGAAAGGAAAGTGAATGTAGATGGTACTTTGGCTAGTCAAAAATCCAACTTTTCAATACTTTTCAAAAAAATCTAAAAAACGATTAAAAAAATTACGAAAAAACGGGAAATTTTACGCAAAATCACGTTTTAACAAATTAAATTTTTTTAAAATGCTTTAACTCAAAAACCAAAAACCGCAACAACGTGAAATTTTCACAAAATCTTTATATTGACGTTTTCTATACACGGTAAAGTTTTCAAAGTATTTTGACATATTTTGACTTATTTATAGACAATTTAAATTTTCGATTTTCGAATAAAAATTTTGTTTTTAAACATCTATTAAATTTAATTGGTTGACCGAAAACTCTTGAAAATTTAATACAAAGTTTATAATAAGTTTAACTTATCGTAACTAAAAAATATTGGTGATCGGTTTACTCAAATTTTTTTTATAAGCCCTTAAAGCTCAAATTTGTATAAAATGTGTAAAAATCACGAAAATGTGCAAGTTATTTTGTAGATAAAAATTCATACAATTTTTTCTGTTTATACTTAAGGTTCAAAATTTTAACACTAGGTTATTTATAAGCTACTCTTCAAAAATCTTTAAAAAAATTTCTACTGGACTTAGAGCAAAAAATTTTATGACTGTTTGAAATTTAAATATTTACGAAATTGCATAAAATAGCGATTTATTCTCAAACAATTTTAAATATTTGTTATAATTCAAAAAGTATAAGTCGCAGATTTTGAAATTTTTACTAGCTGTTAAGATTAGCATTTCCTTTATGACATATTTTTTTCAAAGTATTTTGACTTATTTTGACTTATTTATAGACAATTTAAATTTTCGATTTTTCTTAATTTTTCGTTTCAAAATAAAATATACTTATTACATTATTTATAAATAACATTGTATTATATTCTAGACATATCATCTCCGTTCAGAATCGTTTTTTGTATACTATGATACTATTGAAAATCAAATTTAACAAATCCATTATAATGACCTATCCTATGAAGAGTCGCACTTCATCCCCAAGTGTACAGCAGAGCGAGGCTCATCCGGTTCTTTTTTTTTTTAATCTTTAAAAGATAACAATGTGTGTTGGTTTAAGGATTTCATTTAGAGAAAGTAAAAACTATACACGAGCGAGGTGATTCAGCTAGTAATATAATATAAACTTTTTAAAAAATCATTTTTTAACACTATCGTATAGCACTAAGCATCGTATACTTTAAAATAGTATAAATTATTTAATTTTTAAAAATTGTTGATCATATATTGGAATTGTGTTAGAAAATTGTATTCTAAGAATGTTGTTTTGCCTATTTCTATATTTTAAACTTAAAATTCAAATTATTATGAAACTATTTGTTTCTTGTTTTATTTGTGATTTGTGTAATATTCTGTTTACTCAACTATGTTTAAACATTAAATAAATAAAAATGGTAGATTTAAGAATTGAGTATTAATGTTATTTTAATGAGATTTCAGACAAGATAAAAAAAATATATATATATAAAAATTCGAAACGTAATAACTTATATATTGTAGACAGATATTTCTTCTTTTATGTTTATAAAACTAATAAATTAAAATCTTAATCGATTATTAAAAAGTAATCGTAGATTATTTCTATAAATACTAATTTAATGTATTTTTGAAATAAAATATTTTAGTTTTAGTAAAATTCTCGATTAAAAGTTATAGTATACTAATGAACTTAAATTATGGATACAAATAAAATAAAAAAAACATTTAGTTCGATATACATATATATATATATATATATATATATATATATATATATATATATATATATATATATATATATATATATATATATATATATATATTACACATATTACGTAGCGTTTTTTAACTTCATAATGTATTTCAAATATGCTTGATGTAAGAGGTTATGAGTTTCACAAAAATGTATTTCTTATTTAGATTTTTTTTCCTCTATATAATATACTGACTTTGACAATTAAATTAAAAGAATAATAATTTGGTAGATAACCATGAAAATTAATTACTTATGTTCTACAGAAATCACATTATAGGAACAACAACAGACCAAGGCACGATCAACTATCATTTGTATTTTACTAATGGAGCAGCTGTTTCGGTGGTAGAAGTGGACTGTTTGACTGGTGACCATGAAGTATACAGGGTGTTTCATATTTTTAATATTAAACAGGTTTTTATAGATTTTTTTTCTTTCGATCAGGTTTTAAGTACCGATATAGTAATGGACGTCGGACAAAGTTTAAATCCAACAATAGACGTGGGGCAAATCGAAGGGGCATTTATGCAAGGTTACGGATTATTTACATTAGAGGAATTAGTATACAGTCCAAAAGGAATACTGCACACTAGAGGCCCTGGTACATATAAAATACCAGGATTTTCAGATATACCGAAACAATTTACGGTGTCACTGCTAAAAGGTTCAGAAAACCCAAGAGCTGTTTATTCATCAAAAGTAAAAACAATTATTTATTATTTCTTTTTAAATTCTTTAACTTTTAAATTCTATAAAGTATAAGTTATACAATAAGAACTATATTTAGGCTATTGGAGAACCTCCATTGTTTTTATCTTCTTCGATTTTTTTCGCCATTAAAAATGCCATATATTCAGCTAGGAAAGATGCTGGCATTGCAGGATATTTTAGACTTGATGCTCCAGCAACTGTAGAAAAAATTAGAATGTCTTGTCAAGACACAATTACTGATAAAGTAAGTTTGTTATTTGAAATAAATTAATAAGTACCAAATATTCCAATTACATGGTATTTTTTTAATAACCACAATTTTATTTTCATTGTAGCTGGAAAAATATGAAACTAACACAAAAGATTCATGGAGTATTATAGTTTAAATGCTATTTATATTTTATAGTTTGAGTGACAAGAAATAATTGATTCTTTTATGAAAAAAGTCGGAAAAATAAACTGATGGAATTGTATTAATTAAAACGTTTATAACATTTTATTTTTTATTCTTAACTTTTAAAAAAATTTTGAAACATTATTTATTTTGTATGTTTGTGTAAAATATTTTATTTATTAGAATAAAAGTATATTATGTTTAATGTGTAAATTATTGACTTTATTTGTATGTTAAAGTATATTGTTTACATAATATTTTAACTTAAAACGAGTATTAGAAAACATTAGAAATTACGATGTCATTTAGTAATTAATGTAATTAAGTTAAATATTTAACCAAATAACAATTTTAATTATTGTAATGATTTTCCATTACATTGCAATAGTTATTTGACCACATAGAGACATCTTTGAACTTACATCGACGAGTTATGTCAGTTGGAAACATTTTAAAAGAAAGTAATAAATCTAGAACTTCAGGTTTTAAAAGCATTGATAGATATATTTAATTATATTTGTCTGGTATAGAGAAAGTGTTAATGAAATGTCACATGTTTTTTTAAATAAAATAAGTTAACCTTTCTTATCTTATATGTCATAACAGTTAAACTATTGTATATATGTTTTAGATAATTGACTTATATTTTTTGAAAGTCTAACCATGAATCAAAACTTAAATATAATAATAAACTATTTGGACACATAAAGCTATAAATCTAGTGTTCCTTTGAAACGACAAATTTCAACATCGTAATACATTACATTTAATTTCATAATTTAATGTATATAGTAATAATACAATAAAAATTGAATAATAAAAATATTTTTGTAACCTTTTAATGAAATATATTAATTTAAAATTGTTAACTATTTGTATTAAATCTATTACCATTCAAAGGCGAAATCTTGGTCGAATATTTCAACGCATACATATTATATGTATATAAAGATAAAATAAAATAAAATAAAATCTCTATAATGTTGAATTAAAAAAAAAATAATATCATATATTCTTTTATCATATTATTCAAAGGAATAAATCATTAAGCATTATTGTATGTCTACCATATTCTGTTGTCATACATGTCCTTGACTTTGTATATAACAAACACGACCACACTAACATAAAATCCTATGTCGTACCCTCGTACCTACATAATATAGACGATCTACTGATGATTGTAATGATTATAATAATAAAAATATAATAATAATAATAATAATAATAATAATAATAATGAATCAAAAATTCTCTTAAACTGGTTATGGTGTGAGAAAGTGGTCAACCTTATACATTACCATCGTACACAGCGTACCTGTATACACAGTTCAGCAACAGTACGCAAGCCAGTTGGTCTTTGGTTGAATTAACAATATCACTTTGAAAAAATGACGTAGATATTTTTGTAAACTCGTAAATTAATAATACGAAATTAGGTAATTATGAATTTTGTAGTCCAAGTGATCGCAGTGATCGCGTTTAACTATTGTTCAACTGGTAAGTACAATTAATATAATTGCTTTGAAAAAAAAATGCCATACCACCTTAAAATTAAATAAAAGTTAAAAATGTAATGCAATATTATAAATAATACGTAAACTTACAAATGTATACATATGTTTATGTGTATTATATGTATCTATGGATAGCAAATAACTTTGCCATTTTTCGTATTACCTTACGAACGAATATACTACATTACTTTAGTTTTGTGAAACAATTTTTAGATTATTTAATCAGTTATATGAGTAGATCTACATAGATCTAAGTAAAATATTAAACTTATCGAAAATGTATTATTATATTATTTAAAATAAACCCATTTCTATCTCTTTATTATATTTTTATTTTATATAAATGGTTCGTGATTGCGTCGCTTATTCATAAATAATAAATTGATTACAATTATATTTTAACTAATTATATATTAAAAAAAAAAATCAATACATTTTTGTAAATTTCATGTATGCTTTATAATGTCATGACTCATAATCATAAACGAAAGTCAGGCTATTTAAATTACATACATTAAATAATTTTTCAACTGAATGTAAGGTTAATAGGTACATTTATCGAACAACTTGTTCTACTCATAATATATTTTGTAATTACAATTATTGTGTAATATTTTATTTTTTAAAACTGTATTGAAATTTTATTGAAATAAATATATTTTCAAACTTAGAGTTATTAAATTAATGATTTACTAAGCTCCGATTAAATTAATTAATTATACTACATTAGAAGAAATAATAACATTTATATTAAAATAACTTTTTTGTAGGAATATGATTTAAAATAATAAAGATAAGAAGTTATGCCATTTTAATGTGACTTTTTAACTTGTACTGATTTATGAATATTGGCCTAAAATTAAAACTAGGTAGTTATTATTATGTATTATTATTATCCTTTTGTTAGTTAGAATTATATTCAAAACACAATTGATAAAAATAATGTATTAAAAACTTTTTTAAATGTATTGGAGATGTATAATTATATTGTTTATAAAAATATATAATAATTTATAGCTATAATTCATAATTGCCTATATTATTTCGATACATTTACTTTATTATAATAAAAATAATTAGTTATATTTTTATTATTACTAAATATGACAATAAATATGTATTTTTGATAACAAGAATTGTCATGTACTTTAGATACTTTAGATTTTCTAAAAATTAGGAGAAATTCATAATAAATCGTAACAAGCACACGGTGAGTAAAAGTGAAATCAGACTTCAGTGAAACCGATTTCAAATAATAATTAGTGACAATTCGTAAATTCTGGAAAATATCAATCATGATTTTCAAATTAATTTTTAAATTTTTATTTTTTGTAATCTTTATACATGTATATATTGATATATTTATTTAAAAAAACAGCGAATCGATTATTTTTAAAGTTGACAATTTAAAATACTATTTTGATTAACAATCGGCCTTACTGTGAAAGCGTAACATTTCAATTCATCTTTTTAAATGTCGATTATGTACATATCACATGTTCTACAATAACTTCCCACATTACCACTATAGTCCCCACACTTTGTTACATAATTACTATTCACTTCAAGCAGTTTCAGAATAAGAATAATGTTGATGATGGTTTTTAATAAATATATATGCTAAGGTCGTCAAAGAACGTTGAACCTTTCTAGACATTCTCAAAGCATTGTTCACCGTTCAAAATTATTAAGGTGGTCTAAAAATAAATTTTTATGATAAATTGCCTATGTAAAATGTGTATAACCAGTATATTTTAAATATTAAGAAACCAACAAAATATATTACTTCTTTAGTTATTACGTAAAATAACATAACTAATCTCTTATTTTAAAAATTAGGTTTTTCAGAATAATTATATTCCTCATATTTATGTCTACACAATTTATACATTATGTAAATGTGTGTATAATTACTTTAAGTTAAATTACTTTTGAATAAATCATATTGAAAAAAAAATATCAAGGAAATAAATATGTATCTAAAAATATAATATAATTTTTTATAAATTTCATACAATTTGTACACATGTATAAAATTATAGGACTAACAAATAATAACTTTTTTTTAATAAAACGTTGGCTTTCCTTAAGTTCTATACATTTAAAAAAAATAAGATTAAATTAATATTTTTTCCCGTAAATGTTGACATTAAATTAAAGAAAAAGAAAGTTGACAACGATTTATGATTTTAGACATTCTATTTAGTTTTCTTACCTTAGTATAAAATATACACCTGTTATTATTAAAGATTATCTGAGCTTAAATTTTTATTTTAATAGTCCTCCTCGCAAAACAATTTGAACCGATAAAATGTTGTTATAAAATCATGGTTTCTAATAATGTTTTTTTGATGGGAGTTTAATCAAACTAAAATTAATTAAGTAGGAATCAATATAATTGTACTATTGTAATAAGTATTTTAATGAATAATTTAGATAACGAGTCACTCAAATTGTGTGTTACGTAATTTAATAATAGCTTAATTGTGACCATTTTTTTAAATTTTATTTTTAATTCCTTATAATTATTAACTAATTTGTTTTTATAAACTTATTAATTCATATATACATTTTCGATGTAGATAACGTTGGGGTATAATATATTTATGACATTCATATAATAATAACTTAAATTATAGTTTATAATTTTTTTAAGTTTAATTCTTCAAGTACAAACACACAATATATATATTTATCAATACATAGTATAAAATAAAGTCTCTTTTTTTTGTTCATGATAAACTCTGAAAAGGGTGAATGGATTTCGATGTAGTTTACACTGTGAGATAAACAGTTAACCGAGGTAGGTTTATGTGTATATTTTATTGATAGAACTTGATTAATAAAATGTCTATGATACAATGAAATTTTGACACGACAGACGTGTTGTGCTCTCCCACTGTATGATTTGAATATTTTTAAGATTGACATACAATTACAAATTTACTATTCAATTGACACGATTTTAGAAAAAGAGGATGTAGTCTAATTTCCTACTGAATTTTTTAATTCTTAATTGTCTTCTGAAGTTCTCAAAAACTGATTTTAAAAATAGGGACACTTATTATTTTAACGAGAAATTTGAGCCTATACTACCCAAACAGTAATGGTATGAGGCTACAAATCAAAAAATTGAGAAGTTTATTGATGGAGTGCATAACCTTAATGGGCCTGTGGTACTAGAGATATTGTTTTAATATCAAGAATATCAATTATGCATTCAGATTTACCTTTTTAGTTTCAACGTATTATATTCCTCATTGAATTAGCCTTTGAAATGAATATAAATAAAGCATAGGGACAAACACTTAACGCTACTGGAATTGATCTAAATGTTGACTATCAGCTTTATGTTGCACTGTCTCGTGTGACATTCAAATTTAATTTGTAAATTTTTCTCTCAGTCCGTAAAAAGTTGACAATATCTTATTAAAAATATTTTTTTAAATTTTTGAATTATCAAAATATTGGCATAAAATATATTTTTTGCTCCATCCATAGTTTTACCTACAAAATTTTCAAAATTAACGCTAATTTTTGCACTTCGTAGATTACATTTATTAAAAAGTAAAAATTAAGGATAATTATCAATTTTTTACTGGCTCAGACAATATAATTTATTTTCATTAAGTTTATATTAATAAGTTAAACAACAAAAATTAAAATTTAAAGGATATTTGAAATGCAATTATTTCATGGGTCACATCATGAGGGTAAATATTTTGTATATAAAAAACAATAATATAAATATGTTCGTATAATAGTAATTAAATAATTTCTGTAAATTGCATTGAACAAATTAGCTGATGTTTATTTAAATATTTCTAGGGTTATGTGAGACTGCTGGTGAAACTTTTGTTTGCCCAGAAGTTGGCGGTAATGGAAACTATGCTGATCCCGCAACATGCCGTAGATTTTATCAGGTATTTTTCGTAAATACTATTTGTTGTATAACTTTCTTAAAATTGAATAAACTAAAAATATTATTTTTAGTGCGTAGATAACTTTCCATATTTAAACCGTTGTCCTGCCGGTTTGTACTTTGACGATGTAAACAAGTTATGTACATTTAAAAGTGAAGCCCGTTGTGGACCTCTTCCAACTAGTAAGGTTTTGTGAATTTATAATAATTATATTATATTTATGAACATATATCTTATTTTTATTAAGCTGAAGCCCCAAGTACAGAAAATCCAATTGATTTAGCTCAAAAATGTGATACAAGTCAGTGTATATTACCTTACTGTTTTTGTTCAAGAGACGGAACCTTAATACCAGGTGGTTTAGATCCAAAAGAGGTATATTTTATTGTTATAAAAATATTAAATATATTTATTAATATTAAATATATAATTATTAAAAACATTTTTAGACTCCTCAAATAATACTGTTAACATTCGATGGAGCAGTAAACCAAAATAATTATGATCACTATCAGAAAGTATTTTCTCATAATAAGAAAAACCCTAATGGCTGTTTAATAAAAGGAACATTCTTTATATCTCATGAGTATTGTGATTATAATATGGTACAAGAGCTTGCACATAAAGGTCATGAGATCGCTGTTGAAACTGTGTCGTAAGTACTTACATATTGAATACGTTATTAAAATATTATTTCTTACATAATCAATTAATATTATTTGATGAATCGTTTAATATTGTATTATGCAGTGGCGTTATAATGCAGTGGGAGTTTTAAATTCTCAATTATTTTCTTTATAAGTATAACATTTTTAATTTTAATAAGTTGATTAAACATAAGTTAAAATATAAAATGTGTTTTATTTAGTTTATTGAAATTGTGAAAATTGTTTTATGATGACACGATACAATACGTCATGAAACGATTGTACATTTTACAAAATAAGAGTGACATTTCGAAAGAGGGTTATAACCATTAACACCTTTCCTCATCAATGTCTACGCCGCTAGTATAATAGATATTGTATGATTGTATCGATAGAACGCTCATTTCGATAAATGATCCAAATTAGTAATATGATTAATTAAAAATATAAAAGACCAATATTTTTTTTAGCTTGCAAAAAGGTCTACATGATAAGGGATATGAAGAATGGGTGGCTGAAATGATTGGAATGAGAGAAATTCTTGTAAATTTTGCAAATTTAACCAAAAGCGATATTGTTGGAATGAGAGCTCCATTTTTAAAACCCGGTAGAAACACACAATACGAGGTAATAATTTATCATATAAGATAAATTAATAAAATCTTTAGAAAACTATTGAATAGGTAATAATTATTTCATTAAGTCTTTTGAATAAAATTTAATTTATATGGTTTAATATATATATATATATCTAAAAATCTGAAGTATTGACAGTTACTTATGCTGTCACTTACTTTATAAACCTGTTTATCGCAGTTCTTGATTTTGTTTTTAAAAACTTTTTGTAAATACATTTTACTATATGTTGAAAACATTTTTGAACTCAGAATATATACTTATTATTAATTTTATTTAAGGTAATTGAAGATTATGGATTCGTTTATGATAGTTCAATCGGTATTCCTCCGTCTAGGGGTACCAATATGGCCATATTCCCTTGACTATAAAATTCCACACGAATGCAAGTCTGGGACATGCCCCACCAAATCATTTAAAGGTTAAAATCTAGAAAAAGATAAGAGTTGTTCTTATTTTTTAATAATATACATTATAATATTTAATCTTATGAATAATAGGTACATGGGAAGTTCCTTTGAATGCTCATTATGTGGAAACATACGAAGGTGGTCACTGTCCATACTTAGATCAATGTGTGTTACATAGTCATGATGCAACCGAAGTATTCGAATGGCTTCGTGAAGACTTCAATCGATACTATAATCAAAATCGGGCACCATACATGATGCCATTCCATACCAACTGGTTCCAAATAAAAGAACTAGAAGAAGGACTACATAAGTTCATTGACTGGGCAAATAAACAGTAAAGACAATTTTTGCTTTGAAATTGATAAAAACCTAATTATTATTAATGTAAATATTAATTTAGACCGGATGTATGGTTCGTTACAACAACTCAAGCATTAACGTGGATGACTGATCCAAAGACCACCAAAGATTTGAATGGATTTGAACCTTGGATGTGTGATAAGACCGATCAGTTACCTTCACCACCTTGTAACCTACCAAACAAATGTCCTCTTTCATTTAAGCATCCAGAAACTAATATATCAGGGACAAGGTAATTTAATCATTGCTTAACAATTTTATCATACTAACATAAAATAGATAAAGAAAATAAACGACTTGAATGAAAGTATGAAAATATATTTAATCATAAATATGTATGATTT
>JASXSY010000178.1:0-183460 GCA_034509805.1 Sipha maydis | reverse complement strand
AGTTGGCTATTAGATAAAACGCGATTTAAAAATAGAAGTAGTACTAATCTCACACACACACCCATACACACGAACATTGAGGTAGACATGTAGACATTTTAAGATAATTTCATCATATACTAAATCGAATAAGCAGATATATTATTGATAATCATCTTCTTTTTTTTTTTTTATGTTTTTAATTTCGAACTCATAAAAATTATATACAAGTATATGTATATATTACTAGGGTTAAGAAGTTGTAGGAATTGCATATTGTTCTGTATGTATCCAATTTAAAGCAGACAAAGCTAGAAATCTGAACCATACAATGGTGAGTTAAAAAATTGAAAATGCATATTTGCATATTTTATCAAATTTAGCTAATAAAATGCATATTTCATATTTATCTAAAATTTTTTTTAAGAACTTTAAAGTTGTATTTTCCTCGTCTGTATATTTAAATAAATATTGAATATATAAAATTCAAGACTATCAACGAAGATATTTATTGCCATCCTCACAGTTAATTTAATAATAACGATCTAAAATGTCGAAACATTTATGTTAAGTACTTTTTATCTTATCGTCAAAATGCCAACCAATAATAAATTTTTTTCGGTTATAAATAGTTTTTGTGTAATTATATTGATTATTAATAACATCGGATGTGTTATTTTTTTTTTTTTTAAATTCAGAATGTTTGTTTTTGCGTACTTATTAATTTTTTTGTTTGCATATTTCGTGCATATCTTGCCTTTTTTAGCTCCTACAACTTCCGAGCCCTACATATAATAATAATAATAATAATAATAATAATAATAATAATACGCGAAACCGCACGATCGCATTGTTACATCGTAATGCGTGAACCTATGTTACAGCCGAGACAACGACGATCCGGGTGATGGCGCACGGAGACGACGACGACGACCGCACCGGGTCCGTGGTGTCGTCGACGGAGTTCACGACGCGCGCGTATTATTCAACCGCGTCGGACGTGCCGGGCTCGGTGCACCAGACCGTGCGGCTACCTGTTTCGCTGGTCTACGACGTGCATCCGGCGCCGTTGTCGGACTCCAATTGGTCGGCGAGAATCGTGGTCGACGAGAACCCGGTGGCGCTGAGCACGCTGTTCAACGGTACTGACGGACCGTATGACGCGCGCGCGCGAACGGTTCGCGGTGCCCGGGCGTCGATCAAATTTACCGCTGGGGTTTTCCGCTCGTTTACGTATTTCCGCGCACGTCCGACCAACTGTCGTACTAGGCTTTCGACGCGACGCTCCTCGCGCTTCAAATCCAATAAACTGAACGCGCGATCGTTCATACGCTACGGGCGTGTGCCGGGAGACGGTTTTCAGCCGTTTTCACAATACTATTACCGCTACGATTATTATTGTTGTAAGCTATTTTGGACGGATTAAACGCGGCAGATGAATTGAAAATTCGTCTCCGTGCGCAGTGTTCCGATAGTAACACCGGGCACTTTTTAACGGTTTGTACCGGTCTATGATTTTGAAGTTCCGATTAAACCGTTCTATTTCGTGCCGTATGTTTTATCCGGTTATTGTTTTTCATAAAAAACATTTATTACGTGCAACTGTTTTTTTCACTAGAGGTGTGTTTACTTAACATTTTACTCGGACCGAATATCATTTAACTAATGTACTCTTAGTTTATTCCGTCTCCGTTAATGTAAAACGCATAGCTCGATGTCGCACTACGACGTACGTTAATCGTAATTTAATTTGTCTTGAATAACTGTTGTTGTTCGGAACTTCTACTATACAGTGTATAATATAAATATTATCATTTATAGTACATACTATTTTTGTTGTGTAGGGCTGGCGTTCAAGGCCGCCCGCAGAAATTTTTCTTGGGGGGGGGGGGCGAAAAAAACAATGCACTTTTAATAAATTCTGTTTTTTATTAAATTGCAATAAGTTAGGGTATAATATTATTTTGTTTTAAATGTATACAATATACAATAAAAATGAAAAAAAATATTGATCAAATATTTATATGTATAAGAAAACATCGAAATTTTAAACAAATCATCCTAAAGATTGGAGAGGGGGGCACTTGCCCCCCCCCCCCTGCGGGTGGCCTTGCTGGCGATTATGGTGGACAACCTGAGCCTACGCCCAAAGGCGCTCGTTAAAAGGGGGACGCATCAGTGATATAATATTTAAACTGAAAAAAATTATAGGAATATAATTATATAATTATAACGTTCTATCCATGTAATAACATATTACACTATTATTTATTATGATAGACATGTATTAATTAAGTTCATAGACAATAAATTATTAATAATGTCAGTCACCGTTTGTAATCGCTACTTATTTAGAATTTAGATATTAATAGCATCAGATAGCGATTGAAAATAAATAGATTACTAATTATAAAAAGACGGGCGCATATTTGTTTATTCGCCCATCATTGACTCAGCTGTCACCACTGATGTAAAAAAAAAAAAGCGAGAGGTATACGAAATAACTATGTGCAGATGCTGGATAAAAGTATTTACCCCATAATTTAGTTGCGAGCGAAGTTTGTTGGTAACAAAAGAACTCTGTTAATATTTATATTTATAAAGTGCTATTTTGACGAGCTAAGGATGAAAATAGATCACGGAAGCTTGTTTCAAAAATCATCTAACTAGAGCACGAAAGTAAAGGATAGTCATGGTTGTCAGTGTACGGTTCTATGGCTTTTGAGCCAACATGAGGATAATCTTCGGATTTTATTTGTGTCTGAAAACAGATAAACAATTTGGTCATTTGACGGTAATCGGTTGATAAAAGTAAAATTATTCCAGTAGTTATAACAAAAACATTATTATGTTCGCTACTCTTAACTTTCATGTATTTGATGATTATATTCTATTAAATCGAATTATCATAATGCACACACTGTTTCATACATTTGGGTGTATTGTTAAAAGTTTTAACGGAAATTATATTCATTTATTTGAATGTTTAATGTAAAATGTAAATTATAAAACCTTCAATTGGATTGAAAAAGTAATTACGAAATAAAAGAAAATAAATATAATTATTGTATACAAAACGCATTTTAATTACAATATGGGTTTTTTAAATACAACAGTACAAATTAAATATCTTATATGAAAATGTATTAAACTATGTGTAATTAACTATTATAACAGTTTATTTAACTTGAACTTAAATTTAGGGCAACATGAATGTCATTTGATAGCGTGTTATGTCATAGTATGTCAAGTAATCTCGACATTTAATTATTAAAATACTATACGGTGAAGTATAATAACAATAGTGGTTCATATTTAGTAGTAAAAATGATATAGAATATTATGAGTCTAGAAATAATTGAATAATTGATAAAAATATAAAAGTATTGGTGTGAAAACATGCAAGATATATGAATTAAAGTGACAGATATGTATATACTACAACGCTTTATATTTTTATTATGATAAAATGTGATTAATATTCATAGTTGATTTCACTTTTATGCCATTCGGCAAATATAAGGTGTACTAATTATACCTTGAATGTCATTTAGAAGTAGAATAATGGCTTTTTCTTTTTTCAAATTATTTTATTATAATTGTCACGTAAAGTTGAAAAGTCATGTCAGTGTAGAATCCAATGATAAGATTGTATTATTATCGTTATTACATTATTCCCGTAATTTTGCATTAAAAAAAATCTTTTTTTTCTTTTTTTTTCACCCAAGTATATTATTAAAAAGAAGGCAAACATGAGTAACGTCATTTTGGCGTTAGCTACTTATTATTAAACGAGTAAAGTGCTTTTTGACTTATGACATATATTAAAGATACTCCGTCTCCTCTGTGTCATTACATAGACCACATGACTCCAGCGCTAGTTAATTATAATAAAAGTAAAAAAAACCCGTCAAATCTTAATAATTTTAATGGGTGTCAAATGGATCACATAATTTTTGTTGCTGAATTGTTTTTCGTGTAGATTTCGTTGATTCGTCGTCGGAATTGTGTTTTCGAGCAATTACGGGTTTTGATTCGAAGTATGTCTGGGTTACCGCAGTACCTGCCATCCGTTCTTATGAAATACGATCATCGGGTTCCGAGTATGTGAATGTCGTTTTTGAAGAGATTTTGTTCAGGTGTGTTTAACTCCTTTCAACGTATTAAGAGGATGTAATATTTATAAAAAGAGACCATTATCATTTATGTAATGTGTTTTTCTACGATAACTTATATAAATATTATTTTATATCTAAATCAAAAAAAAACCTTAAAATTTAATAAATTTTAACATATTATAGATACATTTGGATTTATTTACTTTTACAAAAAAATAAAAATGGTACATCAGTTATAAATTTATACTCTATGGTTTTGTTCTTCAAAAAAAAATATTTATAACACGAGTCTATCTCGTCCTCTTAATCCGTATGTTATAGTAAATAATGGTTTAATATGTTTGAAAATTTTAACTTTTTTTTTATCATAGGCATAGGGAATACTATAAGAGTAAAAAATGTATCATGCACTGTGATAAAAATGAAATTCCCGTGGCAGAATTGTACAAGATAATCGAGGAACACGTCGTGTTGAAAGAGAAGCTTCGGTCCATAGAGGTATATTCAAATAACTTTTATTTATATACGTGTATTCGTTTTATAATAATCAAGGTGCATGTCACACTCAACGAAGCTAAACTTTTGTACTACAACTATCATAATAACATGCTTATCGGTGTTCAGTCGTGTGGCCAAGAGTCGTGTAAGATTTTTTATTTCGAATTGATAGTCGATAAAATGAAAAAGTCACGTAAAAGAGAAGAATGTATGGAAATTATATTTTTTTTTCTTTTCTGTTAACTCAATTTTGGGTAGTAAGTTTTCTTCAAAATATCTCATAAGTATAGTAATAATACACGGTACTTCAAAAAAGGTTATATCTTTCTATTCAATATTTCTCCGAAACTGTTTCAATATAAAGCAAAAACTGAAAATAATATTGAATAACATTGTAGTCAAGCGTATACATTTATGTATATGTATTTTCTTTGGATAAAATAAGTAATTTTGTGTTACGGCGTAAACATCGTTTATCGTCATGAATGTACCCAAATTGCCTACACAAAGCGCCGATATTATTCTTTGTTGATTGACGTACATAACTAAACTACTAACAGTTAAGATCATATTATTCGTACCACAACGATAAATTAATAAAAATTAAATTAACCAAAAAATTGAGTTTCGTATGTCTAAAGATAATTTGTTATATGATGGGAATCGGTTTATCAGAATAGTAAAATTGTTGGTAACATTTTTTGATCTTCTGTATTCTGTACCAGAACTTTAATAAAACATTAAGATGTTTATTATTGTTACTATAAAAATAACGAATTGAAATTGAAGATTGAAAAGTTCATTGTATCAATGAATTTTTTTCCAGGAAGAAATGTCATTGTTATGTTCACAAAATCGAGTTATACAAAAATGTTTGTTCAACAAACTTAAAGAAAACACTGTGCAATCAGTATCCGGTCTAAGCATATTGATTGATGATACACATGAATCATTAATGGAGAAAATTTCCGAAACAAAATTAATTCAGAAGGTAGGTTATGCTGGAGTGTACAATGTAAACATTTATATTTGTCGGAACCGTGTTTTTCTAGGAACTCAAAGTTAAATTTTCCAATTTGATGTCTATAACGAGGTTATTGGTGAATATGCTCAGCTTGTGCTCTAAAAATGATACACTTTTAGAAGAATTCAAAGAAACAGTTGTGTACTCAGCTGAAAATCAAGTAAATCGATCGAAACGTTCTTAGTGAATAATTATTATTTTTCAGTTAGGTTCATTATTTTACAAACGCTTCTATTGAATCTGTTGTTCTCATATTGCTGTATTTCAAAAAAGAATGCCTGCAATCCAAATTGGAATATAAAAATAATAGATATATGATTATCATTAACAAAATATACTCATTTAAAAATTGATAGAAATTAAAATATGTCGATGATTAAACCGTAGAAAAATGATATTTTTTTACACAACACATAAATTAAATTGAAAAATTATTAATATTGAGAAATATACAAAAAGTTTATTTATAGAAATAAATATATATATGCTTAGCCTAGAATACAATTATATTTGTAAAGTATAACCGGTTTTAAATTAAAATTTCATCGTCATATATAAAAAAGTAAGACCGTGACAAAGTCTTACTTTTAAAATATAATAATACTCTAGGCTAAGCATTTATTTATTAATTTCTATACAATTCGCAAAGACGTTTGATTTGAACGATTCACCAGCATATATTCGTTTAAACGTTACATGATGTTTTAACAGTACTACGTAGTAATAAGTACACATCTCTAATTTAATTGAAAACGTGTCTAATTGCTTAGAGTTGCGATAGTCAATGAATTTCAGGTTTAAAGCCGTGAAATCGTCAATTTATTATCTTTCAAACGTTTTGTTACAAATTATACATTATTTATGTATCAAAACGAATTTTATCATCATAAAAATGATAATAGTACATCATACATACATATTGTTTACTGCTTCAACGAGTATTACTTTCATCACATTTAACTCTGCTATGTAAATGTAGATGTTATATTTGTTATGGTAATAATAATATAAAATTGTATGAAATTCAAGAGGAATACATTTTCTTTTACATTTTTTACATAGAAACATTATAGCAGACAGAGACACACACGTGCATTAGAACATTATATTATATGCGTAAATTATATATGTAATTTTATTACGATAAATTTTATACTATTGATATTTTGCATGAACAGAATTGGGAAGACATAGTTTTACAATCGTTGAGTTATTTGATCGGTGACGAAATTACGTTAAACGTCCAAAATGATGAACCAGCACATCTTGTTATGAGCTTAAAGACACTAATTGATTATGAAATAAAACGTATAACGACTGTCAATGATGAAGTATCGAATACATTAAAGAAAGAAAATTCAAGAGGTACGTTGCACACTCGTATATTTACATACCTATTTTCATTATTATTATTACATTATTCATACGTTTTATTTAAATAATTTAAATAACTATATTCATTTCTTAGTGCATTACATTGAATCGATTATATATATATGATCGTGTAGTCGTTATTTTATAAACTAATAACACCATTAGTATAGAACATACTTATAAATAATTCATTTTTGTCAAATTAAATTTGATGTTAAACAGTTCACCTTACTTTTACGAATTTATGTTATGTTAGCTCGTCACTTGGTTTACTTATTTATTTTAATAATTCGTAAACTGCGCTGAAGTACTTCCAGTAATTATTATTTTTCATTTAACCCAACTAAATAGCATATCGTTATCGTATTTTCCAACCAAATTAAGTTTTTAATTATTTAATTTTTCAGGAGCTGTTTCGCCAATTCCAGAGTCCGAAGAAGATTTCTACACTTAACCGGATTAAATCATGAGGTATAAAATAGGAAATAAAATCACAAGCCAAAAATATTTTTATTTTGTTAAAAAAAAGAAAAAAATTAAAGATTAAAGTCGCGCAATAATGTTACGATGAACGATACACGTTCGATGAGTTTCTGATTTTTTATAGTAAGCATTTACTTATTTTTTATTATTTCATGCGAATTTAATTTGCTTAATTAGTTTTGCATTCTAATAATGTAATATGTTTTGTTTTAATGAAACAAACTGAACAGATGTTTTTTAATTTGAACCATGTACGTTTGAAAACAATAAAACTCGATATTAATTTGAAAGATACTGATACTCGAACTCGTTTGACAGTATTATTTATTAATTGTAAAATACCCACAGGAATATCGTACGTTATTTATTAACAACTATTGCGATCCGACGAATTCATATTTTATTATTGATAAAAATCGAAAAGACGTGGCTTGAGTATTGTTTACTTCGACTACGTCGATTTCCGTCGGGCAAGCAAAACTGTAACACAAAAACACAAACGCTGTTTCACGCGAAGCAGGTTTATCGTTCTAACGGTTAAGGGACAGTTAATGCGCATAGGATACGTGGTTGGATTTAAAGCTTCGATTTCAAGAGATTTGCGCGCAAATACGTAGGTAACGGATAGAAATTGTTTATCGAAATAATACTGTACCGCATAAACGTAGGGACGTTTATGCATTGAAGATAAAACAATTTTCAATATCGACATAATGTTAGTATGTAGTGAATTGTGATTTAGACCGGGAGAAATATAAAAAATGAAAAATTCTAAAACCGGTATAGCTTATTGTCGACGCGAATAAGAAAATAAAAATTAAACATGCGATCACGGATGTGATGAACCGTCGGGTTAGTCGATTATCAAGTGAGTTATTATGTTTCGTGATTACGATTTGTGATTTTCTCTCCGTCCCTCGTCTACAGCGCCGTTTCGTCCAATTGTTCGTCTGTCGGTCGCCGGTCCCGCCGATGTTGTGAAATATTCGTCGTCCGCGCCTCGATAAGACGACGGTTGCTCGCACGCGTGACAATCGCGGCAAATCAAAACGCGGTCCGGACGCACATAAATTATACGCTCGACAGTGCTACGAACTGGTACGCAATGCAGCAGTATTATCCCGTGGACTCGGTATCGATGATCCCCGGGGAGGTTTGCGCGAACGCGGGAAAAGTTTAATGCAGCTACTCTTATATATACGTATTATATACCTACGCCTGTGCGTGCTATCCGTGTACATGTACATACGTATCTGAGAGTTTTTTCCCCTCTCCGTACCACCGTCGGTAAATATTTAAGAGGATAGCGTTTAATTCGTTACGGCGTCGCTCGCGGATCGAGCAGCAGCCATCGCAGTAGCCGCTCCCGCGGCGATTGACGCGTACCGTCCTTATCGTATTGCGCATTGATCGTCGATCTTCATCACACACGTCATGATATGATACCGTATTGATTTAGCCGTCTTGATCATCTGGGCATGGTGAGCGGTCCGGTATGCGATCACTTCAATCCACTGGACACCGGACGTGGCTCGTTGAGATATCCCGACTCGAATCTCAACCGGACCACGCGTTTCAGATTTATCAAAACGCTTCGATGTCCTCGATATTCGGACGAAATGCATCTTGAATGTATGAACCGAAAGATGTAAACAGCTAATGGATTTCGATAATAATTTTTATTTCTTCAACTAAACGTTTGAACCGCCGTATTCGGTTTGGATACACGACAAACACAGTTACTAAGATTCTATAATCCAGAAACATATAGATCGAATTTTTAAGACGAATATTAGCAGTACCGTAGAAAATAATGTATATTTCCTTTAACGTTTTTTTAATGTTTATTTTCTGTCTTTAATTTGTTCATTTACTTTTTTTTTTAACTTTTTAACCGAAGGGTCAAGATATATAATGGTTGAGATTAAAAGTATGCAAAAGAGGATATTCCTAAATAACAATTATTTTCCAATGTTATTTTCAATTAATATACAGTCAGTCCGTTATAACTTATTATCATTAAAGCCTTGGTCGACCGTTCTGTTTCCGAAACGGCGTGACCCGGGATGAATCGGCGATATCGTAAAAATATTAATCAAACCGCACCACGACGACGATTTTTTTTTTCAAGAATTTAAAATTGAGATTTATCACAAATATAACATGTTGAGAATAAAAAGAATAGTCCACATAAAGGTCAGTCGAAAAAAGCCGATTTCCCGATACAAGTTAATCCACCTCTGGGCGTGACATACATATTATTTCGTACGTTAAACATGTGCGATAACATATCACTTTCGAACAGAGTATTGAGGATACACGTGTATATATATATATATATATATATATATATATATATATATATATATATATATATCGTAAATCTTGCACGTTCAAAGGCGTACGGACATTTCGTTCCCGGTAAGAACCGTTATTATTACATCGTAATAAAAATTATTACAGTGCACTATTCACATATATACATGTATGTAGCTACATATTATGTATTTTATAGGTTGGCGAACGCGCACAGCCATATGCTACAAGTGTTATCGATGTCCCTAATGATAAAATGTCTCTTACAGTTGACAATTCTAAAGAGTCGTCACGCAGTGTCGTTCAAAAGCTTTCGAATAAAAAAAAAGAAAAAGAATATTAATGTGTTAATATTAATGTATCAATCAAAAAATAATAATAATAATAATAAAAACTTTTAGCCGCTGTAGTTTCCTAAACCATATACGCAATGATACAATACGAGTTCAATATTTGCTGCTCCGGAAGTTACCAAGACGACGATAAACGAAGACCTTTTTGTAGTCAATATATATTATATATTGTGCGAGTATTAACAAAAATGTTCGTTATTTGTAAATTAAAAATTAAAAACAATGAAAACATAACGATAACTTTTTACGGTTAGTAAAAATGTGAACTCGGAAATTGTTAGCTGCGTACCAGCGGATAATTGTCGAAGAATTTGTTACGCGATAAAACAATATAAATATTTATGAGTTGCGAAATGTTTTCATCGCATTAAAATGTAAGATAAAGTTTACGTGTTGATAATTTCATCCGATTTCCCGATACGTTTTAATCGATTTGAACTCATTTATTTTTTAATGACAATAACGTGTTTATTAATTTGTTACTTCGATATACGCGGATAGATTCCATGTCGATGGAATCCACGTGAAACCTGTTCGATCTCAGACACGTCGGCATACTCAAAACCACCGTTGATGTATAATACTGATAAAAATCATTCATATCATATAAATATAATTTAATACGGCCAATGGCGTCGTTTCAATTTTTTCAAGAGTAGGGTAATCGGCATTTCCGACTTGGCAACTCATTTTATCACAGAGCCGATTAACGTAGGGGGAGACGTCAAAACAAGTCTAAAAATATAATGATTTATACTTCGTTCATAAGTACCCATAGTACACGTCTCGTTTTTCTGATTTACAACACTTCAATGGTTTTATGAAAGACGTGTTTATGTTTTGATGATGTGCCGACTTTGGTATAGCTAAACTCTAGACTGCGGCAAACGCACCAGTTGACTCCTCCTCAAATGACACTACTGAGAACGACTCGATACGCTCAAATGTAATTTTTTTCGTTGCTACGGAATTAACGTGCACGACTAAATCTGAAGAACGGTTATAAGCCGACAGTCGAATCAACTGCCAGCGTTTGAATGCAAATCTTCTCGTTCTAAATGTATCGGCAATCAATCAAGATGAAACATGTCACGATATGACGTGGGTGCATTATAATATTATAATCGTTGTACGTTTGTACAGAATCTGAAAAACAAATCATGTACGTTTTATTTCCGTTTATAATATTCCACGTAAACTGTAAGCTCTCTACTCGTATTATTTTACACTCGCAGTCGTTCAACCAATAAAAGTCATTACGTTTTCAGATATTAACGTATTAATTCAGGTATTAGTTTTGCGTTTTTGTTTTTCTTTCGAAAATAAACGCAAAACTTTTATCAGGCAATAGTTTCGTGCTTTGTAATTTTACTCGCGTCTCTGACTGTATTGACGAGACCAGATTGGTATCGGCAACCGATAAACGCCACTACGCTGATTCTAGTCTAAATCTTCCTTTATAATACGACCTACAGAAACCAACGTGATATCACATTAAATATTTTAATACTCATACACTACGGTAGGTAAGCAGGTTAATACCCAGAACCCGGCTTACTTAGTACTTCTTTTTTTGTTTTCCGCAGGACTCGATTTACCGCTTTCAAAAGGTACACAAATTATCGCGGACCCGATTTACCTAGCCTTGAAACAGCTCGGCTACAACGTCTTCGGATTTGTAATTTCTTATGGTATAATCGCTCCCGTGTTCGATGGTGAAACAATGGCACCCGCTCGTTTATCCGATGTGCAAATGTCTTGCCGTAAGTATACGTGTTTTAATAAACGTGAAATTATTATGGTTCGCGAGTATTAAATAAGTGTGCGTAAAGTATTTGCAATAAAATCCCGTGAAATATGTTAATTTCCTAACCGAGTTTAAACGTAATAGTTGCTGAATTACTCGGCCATGCCCGGGAAAAATGTTTGCGTTTCCGGATTCGAGCAACTGTTATTGTTTCAACGCGAAAACATTTTAAATCGAAAAAAGAGCCCAACCGTCGTGTATTTTAATGATATTAATTTTTATTTATTCGGCGACACGGTAGCGTCGCGAGCTGAGTAAAAAAAAAAAAAAGACGAGCACACGACCGTGCATATTAACAGAAACCTAAACATTCGCATTTAATGTGTGGTAATATTTTGGTGTTCTATAGGCTACAGGTCTAATAAATGGACCAAATCGTTAGAATGAGATATCGATCGATCGAAAAAATCACTGGTTGTGTGCTTTTAAAATTTTCGACGAAATTAGTTGAATAATATTTCAGTTATGAACAAAAAATAGCGAATGTTTTAGTGTTCATTTTATATTGCTTTTGCCGCCGACTATACTGGTCATGAAGACGGGGGACGGGCATTTTTGCAACTGCGACGTACTTGACGGTACTTCTCCCACTACTAAACACACACAAAACACTAACACATAGTTCACTATCGGTACGTTCCGTCTCGCGTTCGGACTCCATCATAGATTAGATTACTTTCAACTTTGTGCATATGTGGCGTTCGTGCTTGTCTCTTGTTCATTGTTGCATCTCGTCTTATCAAAAACATATAGACACCCGTTCGCCTGAACATAGGTTATGAATTACAAATATTTTAGGAACATTTTTTATATTATTATTATTCTTGTAGGTTAAATAACAATCTATACTGCTAAGCACAATGCACATTTTTTCATAATTACAATATATTGCAAATACTTATAATTTTATATTATTTCACTACAACAGAGAGTATACGACCATAACCATCATCCTTTATCACTTTCTCTCTTAGACCAGGTGATTGCCCTTCTGTATATTTTAATAATAACCAAATCCCAATCACCCCGACAATTAGATACCTAGGTTTGGTCTTTGACAGGCGCCTCACATGGGCCCAACACCTTAAAATAAAAAGAAAAACAGTCAACTCAAGACTCCATTTACTTCGCCCACTTCTTAGATCCAAGACATCATTAAAAAATAAACTATTAATATACAAAACCATCATCAGACCTGTTTGGTTCTATGGCATCCAGATTTGGGGCTCTGTCAAACCCTCCAACACGAGAACAATCCAGGCATTCCAGTCTATCTTTCTGAGGCAAATTGTCTCTGCTCCATGGTTTATCACAAATAATAATCTCCACAAAGATCTAAATATTCCATCGCTCTCTCAATTAACAAAGTCTCACTACGTCTCCTTTCATTCCAAGTTAATCCAACATTACAATCCATTAATAAAACGCATATCTTCTCTAACAATCCCTGATAACCCCCAGAGACGTTTAAAACGCTCCTGGCCTAGAGACCTTCTAATTTAATCTGTCGGGTGGCACTACTGAGTGCCCTCCCCCATCTGTTATTCTCGATATGTAAATACTATTATCTAAATTACTTATTGTACTATATTGTTGTATAGATTGTAATTATATTTTAAATAAAAAAAAAAAAAAAACCATAAGGTATACGGCGTAATACCGCTGTATACCTTCTACTACAGTATTGCTTATAGTATATTTTTAAACATTTACGTGACCTACTCCAAACGTCTAAATTGAATACCTATAATATAGACGGAATCGTATCCATGCCAACTGAAAATTGTAAATATCACACATTCTTATTGCAGTAAGTTATAATATTGTTTGTATATAAATAAAGTTGAAAAAAAAAATTGTTCTATTTGAACAATGCCAGCAAAACGCAAAGGGAGCAATTTGAGCCCTCGAACAAATGAAGCTACAAACATGAACAATAAAAGAAAGCAAAGAACAGCCGAACAAATCCAATCTGATAATACGAATGTGCGTTTGAGTATGGCGTGATTGCGTGAAACTCAATCACCAAAAGCTCGAGCTAAACGCAATGAACAACGAAGATAGGAGCAAAGAAAAGTGCGTCCGTTCGTAGTGAACATATTCAGAGCAAACGATCGATAACGCCAATAAGTGCATTGAGTATTTATATCATCTGAAAAAAAATTACAATAAAAAAAAAAAAAAATCGTTGTAAACAAAAAATAAAAACAAAGAACATTGTACACTCCATTGTTCTTCGAAATTAGTATTGATATTATTTTATAATTGTTATTGAAGATAAAAACTATGTACAGATTTTTTTTTTAATATTTTAGTGCATAAAATTAAAAAAAAATTATGGCTGGCGTTATGTAATTTTTATAGGACTTCATCGTTTACAATGATATATTTCTTTTTAAATCATAGACACCACCCCAACATACTTACAAACAGGTAGTTATTTTTTGTACTACGAAATGTATACTAGAAATGGTAAAACAATGTTTTCCGGGTTAATTAGTAATTTATCAAAATATAATTATTCCGAACTATACAGAGCAATATTTTATTTTAGCCAGTTTCGTATTATAAGCTAAATAATTATAGCACAAAAAATAATATAATATTTCTGTTTAGATTGAACACTTTGATTGTTAGCGATATCTATTATAAATAGGAATTAACTAATTACTAAAAATAATTTAATTAGTCACAAATTAAAACTTACGCAAAATCGCAGGAATTACAAATTACATTGCGGTAGAAGATTGAATTAAAAATAAAAAATTACATAATTGAATTACTTGTAACAACAAATAAAAAATAAAAAAACAGATGAAGATAAAAAAATGAATATAAAAAAGTAAATAAGAAATTCTCGTATTATAATCTTAAGCTTTAGGTAAATAAATAATAAATAATTAAAGTATTATAATTAGAATAGTATAAAATATAAATTATAAATACATTTTAGACGCCATAATTATAATTTCTGTATAAAATAACAAGCTTTTGAAATTGACCGTTACAAAACTAGCAAAATAAAACAATGTGTCTACTGAGACTAACGAACAAAGATCAGTGTTATATTGAATAAATAATTCTTTAATAACTGGATAATTATCCAAGCATTGTAGCGTTTTATATTAATCATTAAAATATTGCATTGGTTGTAATTTAATACCGTTTTAATCAGTATTTATAGAAAATTGAACACACTTCGGAGTTTTACATACTTAAATGATTTTCAAATTTTTCAAAATGATCTATGTGTATTCATTGTGTATAAGACAATGTGTAATCAATTACTTTGATTTTGGTATCACAAACTTTTAAGTAAAACGATAATATAAATTCATATTCATATATTTTATATTTTTTTTATAAATACCTTAATATGAGTCGGAACATTTTAGTTTGCTCGAATGTTACCAGAGATTATAGCATGTAGACAATTAGAATAATCATTATCTTTATAAATAAAACAAAATCGGTTTAGTTATATCATAACTATCGGCTGGACCGATTTTGATTATCTTTGATTTGTTGGATTCGTCTTCGCCACGAACTGCTGAATAACTATTAATATATATCCGAAAGATTTACGTAAAGAAAAGAAAGAAAATATTAATCTAGAAAGATTAAAGTATTTGAACGGTTTAATAATCGTATTAAATTCGTATTAAAATTATATTTCCCGTTCAACCGAGCAGTACGCGATAACAGATCACCATGTATTCTTCAAAAATTAAAACGCGACGACGACGACAGATAGCGACAGGATTCTTTGTTGGAAACGAGTGAGATCGACGGTTGTATATTATCGTGATCAATAACAATATATCTGAAAATTATTTTTAAATCGTGCGAACGTCGTCGTCGTTGTCGTCGAGTATATTACTGAAATCTCGTGTAATAATAATAATATTTGGAAAAAGAAAATGTTACGAGTCGCCGTGAATGGCTGTTTTACTACCCATTCCGATCGACTAAAAAAATAAATCATCACATTCGCCGCGGCAGCAAGTTCGCGTTCCTATCGCGACGACTTTGTTTCGGTTATATATATTTTTGTATTTATTATATATTATTTACTATAATTATACATATTTATACATTGTTCATAAGATATGGTAGTGGAGAATAAGTGGTCGGATAAGGTAGTTAACATGAGGCAGTGTTTATATTTCAGTCTGCTGAGATAGAACTAATAATATTAACATCTGTTGATGACGATTTGCATAACAGTGATAATATTTATCGTGCTTTGTATATAATTGTTAATATGGCTTATACGTAGAACACATATTGTTACGGGATTTTTATATTTTGCGATACTTGCAAGAGGGAAATTGATTTTTAATTTTTAAAGTAAAAAAATTCTTATTTAAACCAAACTAACAATTAGTCTTAGAAATGCAATCAAAACAATAATTAAAAGGGAATTTCATATAAACTTCGTGCGAAGTTTACTTGCAAACAGCGAACACAAAGTAATAAAAGAGAGATCGACCGAATATGAATTTTACAAAACTATAGATGGTATGACTACAGAGTTAAAATTATATCAAATGTTCATAGTTGTTGCTGTAATTGTTTTGTGTTAACTGGCGTTCTTAGAATCGAGTAGTATAAATTAGTCAAAACGTACGCCGCCAAGAAGCTGAATGAATAAAACAATATTCAAAAGGACTAAACAACAACTCTACCTGCATCACAACGCAAATGATTCTCAAGATAAACCTACTGCGAGTTATGACGTGCAAAATCGAGAATGTTTCTCGGAACAGAATATGCTGATGTACATCAGCATGTGAACAAAGGGCATCGTTATTTATAACAAAATTTAAATTCAACGGATATTCGTTTCGGAAGGTCAGTGGCGATCCCGAAGGATATCCGTAATTCGTAGGGCTATGTGATGGTGATGATGAAAGAGATCCTATTATAGAAGATGAAATGCCAAGCAGATTACGAATCTCGACATCGTTAAGCACTCGTTACTTTACGTTTTTTACTTTTTTTTTTGGTTATATGAATGCGTTATAGCTTCTTACGTTATTCAACAATAAGGTGAAAATCCAAGTAAGTGTGAATGTCATTAACTCGTCAGCCGAGATATAAAGTCCACGATCAGCTCTTAGGAAAAAAAATGTCAGATCTGAAGACTGAGAGCCGGTTAGGGATTTACACTCGGCATTCGTTCGAAAACAAAAGTACTGATGTGCAGATTTATTATAATATTAAAGACACTACCCAGAATGCATCATTTGTGTTTTAATAAATAACGTGTTTGATATGGCTAAGTAATATAAAAATGAGAAAAAAGTTTTAAAGTAAAAAATTAATAAATTGGTCAAGACTTTTTGAATTTGTTTAATTTGAAATGGATTTTAAAAATACAAATTTTCAAAAACAAAAATTCATAATAAACTATACTTGCATAAATTAAAATAAATACTATCAATTTTACCATAGAAAAACTTATTTTTAAAATCACTTAGCTTATATATATTATTAATTATTCAACGATTAACATTTAAGAAGTAAAAATCCACGGAATTAAAAATATATTTGGAAACTGCACATTTTAATTTCTAATGGTTTAGAAATAAATTTAAATATATTTTGTTTATGCTCAGTTAATTTTTAAAGTCCTATACTTAAAATAAATACATTTTTGGAACATACTTAAATCCAATTTTACATTATAATATACGGATTAAATTATAATAATTAAACTTAAAATATCACTCGTGAACACATCTTATTCAAAGTATATATTAATTTATAGGACACTACATCGATTGTGTAATTATATAGATGTGTATTATTCTATATAGTTTTAAAGCGGATTATTATTATCTCTTTAAGACGATTCTTAGTAGTTATTTCCGTGTTTTTCATAATTTTCACGTGAACAAACAAACGATTTAAAAAATTAAAATTTATTTTAATTAAATTAAAATTAAAATTTAATTTAATTTAATTTAAATTTAATTTTAATTAAAATTATTTATTTATTTTTATTAAATTTGCATACAGTTTTTCTTTTTAAATTTAAACATAATTAAATACGATAACGTCATAAGTAAATTTATAAAAATATAAAAATATTGTCATCTTACTGAAAAATATGTCATACTGAATTATATTATCAATAGGTATATAATAACTACTGATGTAAATTATAAAAGTATAAAGGATTTTGTTATATCACCAAAAGTCCGATTAAAACTTTACAATAATCATTAGTGTTGTTATAGCAAAATATTTTACAAAGATTTTTTAGGAAATAAAATAACATTTAAAATCTGACTAATCCATTTAATTCTGGACATTTCATTAAATGATCATATGATTTATCGTAATTTCTTACCGAATACAATTTGTATGACCACGGTGGTACATCAGGTAAATACTACTGTAAACTGTTTACTAAAATGTTCAATGGACAGTATGCTCTTTGTTTCCATTAATATTACTTCTTAATGATGTAAAAATTGGTATTGGTCGTTATTCCTAACACTAGAATTAAATCGATTTAATTCAAAACTATGGTAATTTTTCAATAACGTATCGTTATGATTTGCTGCTAGATATTATATTTATAATTAATAATTAATTATATAATATTTTGAATATAATTTAAATTTTTTATTGTTTTATATAATTGACCGTTTTTATTATGAATAAATAACTATACGTAATTTATATGCTTTGCAACAGTGAGTATAATGATTTTCTTGTTCAACATATAATGTTAACAATTATAATTATATTAATAAAATTCATAAGGTTTTATCTAAAGACACACACACAACCACAAATACGAGCAGTTTAATCACGGCTGAGTATATTTTTAATTAAACAATCGATGAATATTAGATACTCATATATATATATATATATATATATATATATATATATATATATATATACTAGAAATAATAATAATAACACATCACGGCTGTACTAATAAGTAAAATATCGCTGTATAACACTCATAGGTTGTAATCGAAAAGATTAAAATACAAATAAATTTGATGTAAAATCGCTTTTCTAAACTTATCGTTATATACTACTAAGTTCCGGCTCTCCAAATTAAAAGTTGTATCCAACAATTTTGCAGAGCTCTTTATTGGTCTTATGACAGTGGGTACAAGCTCTTCATAAAACAATAAAAAAATAAAAATTTATAGATAAATGTAGATGTAGGGTATGAGAAATGCTAACCATTGACCATTTGTCCTTCACTCTCAATATTCAAATTAACAGTCGGTCGACTAATGGCGGGGTGATAAATTGTGTGCTGCGCGGTTGTGGGACACTACTGAACCAGTAAAAGTAAGTATCATATATTATCATAAAAGTCCAAAATATTATCGTTATTTATTTTTGTTCTACCCATATTATGTAATTTATACGAGTAATCATTTTAGTCTCATATGCATCTATATGTGGTTAAATTGTTTACAATTTTTCCCTGTATACTCCTATTTTCCCTTTATATTACGACATTGAATTCTTGAAATTGAAAAAAATATTTCGAGAAGTAAAAAAGGATTTATTTTTTGTAATAATGAAGTAACGTAACAGTATTCGATCTACCTTATACATAGAGTGTTTTGCAAATTTCTCATGCGAATCAATATGTGACATCGATTTTTAGTTGGGTCGTCCGTTTTCAGGCATTAGACGCCAGGATTTAAAAATGTAGTAAATCGATTTGTATGAGAACTCTGCTGGATAAACGAAGGTGAAATTTATCGAGTGTGAAAAACGCGCGACGAGCCCAAATCGATCATATCACATATCGATTCACGTGAGAAATTTGCAAAAAATAAATTAAAAGTATTTGTGTTTGGATTCGGAATAATGTTCTATAGATAAATAGACAAAACCCAGGTCTTTAAAATAGAAAAATAAATGTCAAAATATTCTTTATTTTTTCACTTCAGAAAGTACGCGTACACTAGTTTCCTCAACAATTTCAGGAACACCTTGTATGTAATAGGGCTGGCCATCTTGCCACTTGCATCAGTCAATTGTAATGCAATATTTATTACTTAGATCGAATTGTAAAAATAATAAAATATAAACATTTTGGCTCTTGATATAATTGTGTTTATCAATGTGGCTCGTGAATATATTCATGTTGGCCACCCCTAATATATGCAGTAGACTCTAGATAATTCGATAGATATAAGACCAGAAGAGTGTTGAATTAACAAAAAAAAAAAACCCGGATAAATGGAGTTTCACATAAATAGGCATTTTTACTTATTGAAAAACCTTCATTTATTTTACTAAAACATATAAATAATGCATAACTACATCGTGGTATTTGTTATGCATATTTCAATGTTTTTGCTATCGCACTCGACATGCACTGGCTGACCCAAGTGACTATTGTAATTCGTAATTGTATTTTATTAAATAATGGGAACAATCGAGATGTTAGTAATCGAGAATATTTAACAATCGAGAGATTCACTCGAAGAAAATCTCTCGGTTAGTGCTTAGTTGATAATAACTATTTACTGATTATTAAATAATAATTGAAAACTATATTAAGTAGTAGTCTAAAATTATAATATAAAATCGCTTATTTATTTCAATAACAATTCAACTAATATGTACGTTGTATTACTTAAAATGAATATATTAACCATAATATTTTATAATAATATATTAGTATTTAATCAATTCTCTGGGTGTATACTATTTGACTTTAGAATATTCACATAAACCATGCAATAGAACGATTAAAATTATGATTTGTATATAGTGTAAAAATGGTTAAAGAATAAAATAAAATATAATAATATCACAATTAAAATCACTGTTATAACTTGTTAAATTTTAATTACATCGTTTAGTATATTTATTTTAATTAATGCTTCTTGTCACGTAGCTCATAAAAAAATTTAATTTTGATAATATATTAAATATTAACACAATTATAAAATATTTGTTATTTTAATAATAGTAAAATAAACAAATATAATAATAATATTATTATTATAGTAACAAAGAAAAAAAAAGACAGTACAGCGCAAATGTCATAAAACAATATTAAAAACCGTTAATAACAAAAACAGAAAATGCAAATAATAAAAAAAAAGGCCACGAAGACTGCTAACAGCAGAATAGTTCGTTAGTCATTCGCTGCAGTCGGCCCACGGAACGCTTTGCGACATATCGTCGTCTCCAAAATTGGTTCTTTTAGCTCAAGCGTTCCGATTGATAATTGAACCTACGATGTTACCAAACCGTATGATGGGTGAGATGACGGCATTCGAGAGACTGTAAGTATTTATAAGTATTATAATTTCAAATTATCAAAACTAAATAATAGGAGATATAATTCACAAGTCTATTGGAAGCAAAGGGACGAAGGACAATAGACATAAGACGCAGGAAAAAATATAAATATTGAAATGTTTATAAATTAATAACTTGTATTATCATTATTTATGATATGATAATATTATGATATGACTTTACATGAAAGGTTTTCAATAATTGACGTAACGAAAGAAAACATTGTATCAATTATTGAAATTAATTATTTAATTTATTTAATTACAATTATTCAATTCTCGTAAATGTTACAACTTTCAATCCAGAAATAGAATGAACCAAAGAAAAAATTCATTCTTTTCCCGGATCAAAAGATGCAACACTTACAACAAAGTTAGGCGATCTTTCCATTTAAAGATTTGGAAATCCTATGAAAAATGAATGTAATACTATTAGACGAAAAGGTTCTGCTTGAAGATTGTTATTAAAAGCCAATAATACTAAGTTACTTCAAATATGGCTCAATAACTTTGACTTAAGTTGATGTCGAATGTTCGTTCTGATTCTTTAAAATATGTTAACCGATAAACGATATAAAGATATATTTTTGATTTTTTGGATTTTTTAATTAAAAAAATATTATATGGACTACAGTTTTTGTCTTAATATTTTTTGTAATATTTAATTTTATACTCAATACAGTTCAACATTTGTCTTGTACTTTATCGTGTTTAGAGTTTATTAAGAAAATTTAGAAATGTTTGCTTATTTTTCCGATTTTGGATCATTTTTTTTTTTTTTAATTAAATATTTTTGTTTAAGTTTAAATTTTTTAAATGCTTATTTTAATGATTTTAAGCGCTATAAGTCCCGAGCCCTGGTTATTACTTGTTACCGTATGTTATTACGCGTGCCGTCGTACATTCGTCGAATTTTAGCTAGTTCATATGTAACATAAATACCCTATTGTGATATTATCATCGACCAGATAGTTGACCTCTGCAGTTTATCCTTAAGGTAATAGCATCTGTGTTATCAGTAGTCCGTATCACAGTCGTATTGATTACTATTATTACTATTTTTATATATACATACACTTTGTTTTGTACACTTGTGAGTGTTTATTATGCTTATTGTACACTTCAGCCATAGACGAATTATTATTATATTATATATATATTTTTATTTAATTCTGTCCGAATTTTATTATCTTTTTAAATTTCCTTTCTGTGGTGCAAGTTGGTAGGATAACATCTTCATATAATAATTCCTCCAGCAATCATTTACACTATGAATCAATCCTTTGATGATATAGTTTTAAAACGAAAGTCTATTTGTTTTTGTTTTTATGATTAGAATGATGCTTTTAAAATGATACTTTAAGAAAAAATACAGTTGGATTACTTGATGTAAAGGATTATCGAACATGGATGTACCTAGTCATGTCTTGCAATAATCACAGTAATAGAGATTAACATCTTAGTTGAAGAAGTTGGTCATATTCGAAAACGGTTGAAGGACAGAGCGTAGGAAATAGATTAAACGTCTCAATTATTGGCTGCTATAAAATGCCAAAGATTAACAAGACCTGAAGGTAACAATTTGATTTCTGCGAATGGAGCAGAATTGTTGATCGACGAATTTTTATGGCGCTAAATCAATAATAAGATTTGGAAAATATTATTGGTTCAAAAATACAATTTGTACTCCCTACATTGTATGCTTTTCTATACGGATAATGCTAGTCTGTTTCGAAAGCACGAGGGTTGACGTCGTCGTGACGATACTCGATACTGCCGGTATACTTAGGGTAGCACAGATCGTGACCGATGTCGCATGTGCGCTGTTTAGAGTTCATTGTATAAATGCAAGTTTCGTCGTAGCCAAAAAACAACGTTAAAAGCGGTCAACGAATGCATTTTAGAGGTTTGGTGTAATATTATACGTCTAGTCAAAGGAGATTGTGATACGATCGTTGACTAGCGGATAACCTTACGTGGACACTTGAGCTAGTGTGTTATTGTCTAGAATATAGATAAGATCTAGTCTTTCTCTTGCATTCCACGAACCACCGATTCGAGCACCGATTATACTTTGACAGTAAACGACCAACATTGTATTTAAATTCTTCAGGATGCGACAGTATTTTGATTAAATAACGTCATAATACAACTACGTACATGCTTCGGTTATGGAAATCAATGTTATCTAACGATGTTGCTGATTTTCGACGATCATATATCTATGAATAATATTATAAAACTACACAATTAGTAAATAAATATTGGCTGCGAAACATTATATAATATTTCATTACAAATTACAGTTTCATTCAAGCTCCTGAAACCTACATTTAATTAATTCAGTGAAAATTCCTTCGGCGACCTCAAAAAAAAAAACGGTTCCAGGGTCTAATGGATAGCAAAATCGACAAATATGAACAATAAAAACTAATTAGGAAGATACAAATAAATAATCGGAACTAGTTAAATAAATAATTATACTCGTATTACTGGAATATAGTCTGCATTGTACTTACAAATATTGTGTATGTAATGTCGTCTTATTTTATTAGAAATCACCAAAACATTCTTTTAAAATTAAAATTATCAACATTTATTTGTAAAAAATTGAACAACCGATTTTTATCGATTTCATTTACGAGGAACTCTCATCAGGTACCTATTATGCACCTAACCGATCTGACGTCACACGGTGAATAAATTTTATACACTTGGCTGCTTTCGTTCAGACATTAATCTCGTCTTGAAGATATCATTCAGACTGACCTCGTGTCGGCATTCGACTCCGATTACATTTATCTTGAAAATATCTACAGCGGATTACCAAAGAATATCCGACGAATACACTTGTACCCTGGCACGTAGGAAGAATTTTATTTCGGTGGTGGGATGAGTCTAGAAAATTGCCCGAATTTAGAATCTAAAAATTTTAAATCATTTTTTAATAAAATGTACTGACATTTATGATGAAAAAAAAAATAATTATGATAGTTATATTAATAGTATCTTATTATGTATATCAGTATGAAAGATTACCGTTTATAGGCACTGGGCAGGTACGAAAAAATTGAAGGATGACGGTCCATGCCCCAAAAATTTACCCCTGGATACTTAGCTGCCCTTATAGCTAATCTGCGTTGCATGATCCGTTGCATAATCGCGTTGCATTCAACTCGAATAACGGACGATGCGCGATAAATACAGCTTGCGGCATTACCTGGCCTCGTCCGGGAAATATTTTACAATTTTTAGATTTGCGCAGCGTTGCCGTTTTCGCGCAAAATATAACTTAATCGTTTAATACGTTCTAATAATATTTGTATCTGTTCCTGTATTTATTCGCACGTACTTCGATCGGCCAAAAAGCGGCATAATAAACAGAATAAAATGTTTGATAGGTGATTTTCGAGTTTAGAAGGAAAAATCAATGTACAAATGCTGTCAAAGTTTAGAACCGTGAAATGGGTTTTCGAAAAATTTTTTCTTATTCCACGTACACATAGTAATTCAGCATGTTATGCCAACGTTTTAGATGAATCGGTTTGATAGTTTTCGTCGTACGTAGTACATAAAGCGAACGACTGAGTTTTGAATTATATGTATTACCTTATACATATATATATATATATATTATACTCGCCGAATATATAATTCAACTTCTGTTTCGAATTAAAGTTATTATAATTGGACTGTACTACAGGACTTGGTCGTGTTTTAATGGATTCAACATGTTTACTACGTATATGGTCTTGTAAGGTAGGTAAAATAGGTTTTCGTAGTGCACGAACGTAGTGCACATACGTTATTCACGGCTGTTATTAACGTTATTTAATTGCAAAGAAAAGGTTAAAAAAATATAATTAATTTTATGGGTAGTTTTATTGCGAACATGTTTTAATGTCTCGCACACAATGTTTTACGACTTTAATGAATAATATTTATTATGTACGTATATTTCGATAAAAATATTGCGATTAAAAAAAAAAAAAGGTAATAGTTAATCATATAACTGTTGATGTAATCTAAAAGATCGATTGATAATTTCATGATCCGCGTTATCTTTTTGAATTTAAAGATGCGCCTTGCAACACGTGGTCAATAATATAATTTGTAGATGTTTTACGTTTATCGGTTGATTATCATCGCCGTTGATGCATCGAAAACGTAACTACAATCACCTAATATTTTGGTGGTAAATCGATTTCGTGCGTACGGTTTTTTTTTTTTATTACTACGCCGTCATTATAAATATTCAAAACGGTAATGCGAAACAAATTTAGTACAGTGACAATACCAGTCAGATTTGTACGGCTCAGCGCAACAACTATTATTTGTTCTGCGGCCATACGAAAGTACACCGGTTTTCGTATTGCGCGATTTACATAATAATATACAACGTTCGTTTTGTTGTGCTCATTATTTACATTGCGCGATACTCGGTACAACTGCTGAATGCGATTTCAGCGCAGCACGATATTGTAGTATAATTTCTGCGCCACTCTCACCACAATTTATAATTTTCAAGTAGGCAGTTAAACGATAGGCGTATAATGCAAACAAAGTGAATGTTGTGCTGTACAATTTTTCTTCGCAGCGGCACTGAGCCAAACTATAAAACCGTTTAACCCCCGCGAAACTTAATGAATAAATCTAAAACTTTACTCGAAGTTGGTCTACAATTTGCGTACGATGTAATATCGTATATAATCAAGTAAAATGATAACTTCGGAATAAGACTAAATGTAAAATTGTGCCCTTAAATCACGTTGATAACGTTAATCATGTTAAAAATGCGTAGGTGCGCAATGTATGATGGTGTTATGATTCTCTTACAAGTGGCGGTATTAAATACCGCGACGCGCGTTTTTCGTTTTTTTTTTGTTTTGTTTTGCGTCGCGCCTACAACGCGAACAAAGAAAATTACCGTTTTTCAAATAACGGCCACTGAATTTTCAACACTTATTGTTCACAAAGATCCCCCAAAACAGTAAAAAATGATAAACCGCACACGTATTTAAAATATAACACTTTCGTTAGTCCGAATGAAGCTGATTACTTGTAACATATAGTTCTCATCTCGATAATTATACATACGTATGTAGGTAACATTACTTGTTATCATAATTGAAATCATTCAACGTTGTGTTACGATTTGAGAACGATTTGTTCTAGCTTCGTCTACCCGGTTTCGAAGTGTGAAGAAAGGAAAATTTTGATTATCATTTTTTAAGAATTCGAAACTTCGAAGACCTGAACACAATGTAGAACGGAAGGTAAATCGTGTTGGACGTGCGCTTATTCTAATTTAATTACGAAGAAATCGGGAAAGTACTGTACGTCAAACTCATATAGTAGGAGGTACTACAAATGGTGTGTAATCGTGTTATCGTGGCGCTACATACATCATCATTGGCGGGAGTTTTAGACTCCAGTTCAAGTTCCAGCGCAAATGCGTCTTGCATGTTACACACGAACTACGATTACTGAAACATTCTCTTGTCCGATTATTCCGCATTATTATTCCGTTCGTTACGTATTGGTAAAGTACCACAATGCTTTGTCGAATCGAGCAGTTTAATATTTAATTATTCAAACGCTGTGGAACGTGTTGGTTTAAAAACCACTCGAACGGAGAGTTTCGGTTTGTTCATCATTTCTCGATCACAGTCGTCGTCGGCAAAGAACCGTGAGTTCAGGGGCGTATTTATAGTGGGGGGGGGGGGAAGTTGAGGAAGCCCAAATCTTGCCCTCTTCCCCACCCGTAATTAAAAAAAAAAAATGATGTCTGCTTTTATCCAATGAAATGTATACTGCCAACGCTGATAATATCATTGTTTTATGAATTATTAGATTCAAATGTTTCATGTCATTTATAGTAAACCTATTAATAATTTCAATAATTTTGTAAAAAAGATATAGGACCATACAATAAAACTAGAATTTTTTACTAAAATTCTATTTTTTATATGAACTGTGAACTTTGTGTGAACCCTGGTACTCGAATGCGTTGTGTAGAAGTGACGCGCTAGGGTGATTTCAGGAGTACGCGACGGAAAAAAAAAAAATGGAAAACAATGACTTTATCGCCTGCGCGTAAACAATTCGCAAAATTATGTAAATCATAACTACTTACGTTGGGATAGTGGAGCTGAGCTGTGGCGAGAAAAACATGTATGTCGGTCGAAAAGCGACTCGATGAAAGTTACATTATTCGGCCGTGTCGTCATAGTCGCTGGTTAGAAAATATGATTAGTAAAGATGTTTCGCGTAAAAATATTTTTTACGTGTGTAATCGTCACGTATAGTGTATAAATGTATTTTACTTGAAATATAAAATACCGAGTGAATAAATTTCAATTTTAAATAGTGTTCGTCGATAAATTGAAATAAAAACGATAAAAATACTGTACGTCAAGACAATTACAACCGTCACAGACAAATCCTATCCGAACTCGGTCCATACGTCTGTTGAATGTGTTACTTTATCACGAATATTACCGAGTTACAGCGGCAATGGAAAAACAACAACAGTCCGAATCGTTTTAGGTTCTTGTTGTTTTTTCAGAAACGGTTTTCACCGTAAAAAGTATACATCTAGTGTAACGTGTTGACATCTCTTGCTGGTTTCTTTTCTTTTCTGTTAAGTAACATACGATAAATAAATAAAGGTTTAATTCGATTTGTTTACAGTGTACGCGTTGTTTTGTTAACAGCTATAAATAAAGAACAAATATTGTTGCGAGGGATTTTCTGTCGAATTGTCAGTAAATACGTTTCGCAATATGCAATATGATTCGAGTGAGGGATCGCGAGTGTTCTCCTAGTCGTTTTTGGAATGAAAAGCGTGCTCCCACTTTTAAAATAATTACCATACATATATTTAATTGTACTGCCAAATAATATAATGTGCTCGGTGTATTTATAATAATATTTTCCTAAATATTATGAAAATCGCAATAATAGAATATCTATTGTTTTGTTACGGAATATAATAATAATACTTCACCAACTAGAACACGATTTGCGGAGTTTTTATCGGTTTCATACATGAACCAAAGTAAATTATTATTATTATTATGTTTAAACATGATATAGTAATATTTGGACTATATATTATGTAGGTACGCATGAATATGGCTAAAACTGTACAATGATATGAACAGTTTCTCTCCGAATAGTTGTGCCTAAATCTACTGCGTTTATTTTATAAATCAACGCTGGGAATCTTGTAAAAGATTACGTTATTTTTTAATTTCATTACTGAGTACTATATTTAATTGATTTTTAAACGGCAGTCGTTTGATATTAAACGTAATTTGATCGTTTCGGTTAATTTTCATTTTCAATGTAACCCTTTCGCTAAGCTCAATATGCGCGAAATTGGCATACAAGACTTAGCGTGAAAAGAGCCCGGCTTAATATCATGCAAATTTGGAGTGTATATATATATATATATATATATATATATATACATAAAAAAAATTATTTTCCACGCAGATGGTAACGAGATGGGGAAAAATATCATAAAACCCACAACCATTATTTAAATTTATTGTTATCATCCCAGACGGAAAAAAGACGGGGCAGTCATTATTTCGCATCACACGTAGTAAAATGCAAAACGAATTACAAAGGCGGCGGTCGCGTTGCTCTCGCCCCATCGATATATTTTATATATTATATACTTTCCGGCGTTAGGGTATATGTGTTTTTAATCGGTTTTTCCAAAAGTCCTCTAAAAATGCACCTCTCTAAAAAAAAAAGTACATAAATACCTAAGAGGAATACAATTACAAGGGTGGCAGAATTAATTATCGCCAGCCGCGTCAGGGTTCCGTCTAAAAGTAGCAGCTGATGTGAAATAAAAGTCGGCAAATTATCCATCAAAACCGTTTAATTATTTACGAAAGAAATAACTGAGTATTGACAGAACTTATGCGGATCTTAATTAATTTCTGTTATATTCCGCTTTAGTCTAGACGGCGGTCGTACAGCAGTATTAAAATATTTCGCCGAACCCGTGTTGAATATTTTGTGACGTGTGAAAACCTAGCGATTGGTTTTAAAGCTGTTTTTTTTAAAAATATTCTAAAATTGAATAAATAGTGTAGTGAGCGGGCTACTTCATAAGTAAACATCTTGAATTGAGCTCAGAGGGTTTTTTTTTTCGATGTAGTTGTAGGAAATTTAAAATACTTTGTGTTTACTAACCCGAAATATAACGAGAAGAAATAAGCGTCCTGATTTTTTTTTTGTTGACGCCAAGTGAAAGAGTTATGCGGACGAAAAACTGTTATTGGTACGTAACTGCACTCTTGGCCGGGCTTATACAGATTAAAATGTCAGACATTAATCTTGCTTTTACACGTTTCGGCTGATTGGGGGGCGTGCGAGAAGTGATTTTACGTCGGACGACCCGGACCGGCAGTGATTCGGTTGTTCGTACGAGCAATTATTTCCACTCTCGTGGTATCTTTAAAATTAAAACGATATTCAAAATAGTCTTGTCAATACGGCTTCGTCCACTTGACCGGTTATACGGTCACACACGTCACAAACTGCAATCAGATTTTGACAAAATCGTATTTTGGTAATTGATTATATTTTTTTATTGTTATTACGTTCAATTTAACACATACGTAAATTTAAGTCCCCCCTACTTTGCCCTATCGGTTTAAAACCAATTCCAAATAAATGTAAATTCTTCTTCTTCTTCTTCTACTTCGCCTTCCTCCCAACTATTTGGGGTCGGCCACCCTTGTCCTACACCTCCACTTTACTCGGTCAATCACATCTCCTCTGCACACACCCACAGCCCTCATGTCATTCTCCAAAGTCTCCAACCATCTCTTTTTTGGTCTTCCTCTTCCTCTTTTCCCTTCAACGTCCATCTTCATAACCACTCTTACTGCATTCGTTTCCTCTCGCCTCATCACATGCCCAAACCATCTCAGCCTATTTTCTCTCATCTTGTCCACAATTGGCGCTACACCAACACTACCTCTCACGTATTCATTCCTTATTCTATCTTCTCTTGTCACTCCACTCAACCATCTAAGCATTCTCATTTCCGCGACACTCATACTTTGTTCTATTCTCCTGTTAACCGCCCAACACTCTGAACCATACAGCATAGTTGGTCTCACTACACTTTTATAAAATTTACCTTTCAGCTTAATTGGAATTCTCTTATCGCATAACACGCCCGATGCTTCTCTCCATTTCATCCACCCGCACTTAATCCTATGTTTTACATCAATGTCAAAGCCCCCGTCCTTTTGAACAAAAGATCCTAAGTATTTAAAGCTCTCAACTTCACCTATCACATCACCATCTATTGTCAGTTGTCTCCTCATTCCTCAACTTCTTGGTCTCTTTGTCCAAAATCATACTCAATATACTCAGTTTTATTTCTACTAATTATCAATCCCTTTTCTTCGAGGGCTAACCTCCACTCATTTAACCTATTATTGACAACTTCTAGGTTTTCTCCTATCAGAATTATATCATCCGCAAACATCATACACCATGGTATCTCACCCTGTATCTCCTTTGAAACCTCATCCATTACCACTGAGAACAGGTAGGGGCTTAGAGCTGACCCCTGGTGCACACCTACTCCTATACTGAAACCTTCTGATACTCCACAACGACTCTTGACACTAGTACTCGACCCTTCATACATATCCTGGATCAAATTAACATACATTTTTGGGACATTTTTCCTCATTAATGCCCACCTTAAAACTTCCCTTGGCACCCTGTCATACGCCTTTTCTAAATCTATAAACACCATGCATAGTTTTTTTATTCTTTTCTCTGTACTTCTCTATTAATTGCCTAACACAAAATAATGGCTCCATTGTCGATTTTCCTGGCATAAAACCAAACTGGTTTCCTGATATAGAGGTCTCACTTCTTATCCTCTTCTCTATAATCTTTTCCCAGATCTTCATACTATGACTCATGAGCTTTATTCCTCTATAGTTCCCACATTCTTGTATGTCTCCTTTTCCTTTAAATATTGGTACAATAAAACTCTTTCTCCAATCTTCTGGCATTTTTCCCTCTATCAGTATCTTATTAAAAAGATTTTTCAACCACCCAATGCTTACATCTCCTAACATTTTCCACACCTCTACAGGTACTCCATCTGGTCCTACCGCTTTTTTCTTTTTCATCGCCTTCACCGCATCTCTCACTTCCTCCTCGCCCACTAGACCAATCAATCCTTCATCCAAATAAATGTAAATTAATTGTAAGTAATTATAAATGCAATTTTGAAATTTGTAAATTCCCAGGGAACTCGAAAAATCAAAATCAAATAATTACAAATATGAATATTATTGTTATATGTAGGATTACACCATGTATATAGTTAGCAAATATAAGCATATTAGTTTTGATTGTTAGCAAATTATCAACAATTTTAGATAAAAATTTTATACTACTCAATTCGCAATATCGATATGATAATAATTATCATATTATAACTCAATTACACTTTGAGTAATTGTTACTCAAATACTTTTTTCGAAAACCTGAAAATTGTATTTTGCCTATAAATATTTTGAAAATAATTTTACTTGCTTAATACTGATAGATAATTACGTGATGATCATCGAGATACATACATTTTCACATTACAGCAAGAACTTCATATTTATATTACAGTGGTGTATCGTTTAATATTAGTTTCGTGTCGTACTTGTGTTATTAATCTATTATAATGTATAATATGGTTAACAATACATTTATCAAACATTACCATTATTAAGAAAATAATGGAGATATCTATTGTTACTAAATCATATTACAACAATTAGTAGATTCTATGTATACTGTATTTACTGAGTTTCATTAATTTTTAAAATTACAATTTTTCTAAATTAAGACATTCGCATAAATAATATTGTTTTCTTATATTTATTTTTAATTATGTTATATTTGGTACTGTACGAAAAACGTTTATTAAGAGTCATTAATTGGCTTGTGCTACTACTGGAAGAACAGTGTTCCTTATATAATATTTTATTTCAATCATTTATGGCCATCAAGATAAGTTTTTTCCAGTTCGGTTTCAACCATCATCGTGGGAGCACGTGCCTTATCACGCTCCGTAGTCCGTATTGGCAACGTCTAATGACCGTAGTTCGATCGTTATTACGCTACACATATTAAATGGGTATGTAACGTCGTGAACCGTTTTACATCTATTAATATGGCATCGCTTCAATCGTCACCGGCAGCGAATTATAAACGACACTTGTCCTCGCCCTCCAGCTCTCCCAAGTATGAGAATAAAACCAAATCTTTCATCTCGCGAAATCGATTCGCTGTTTTGTCAATGGCCGATGATGAGCTGGTATCGGACGTATTTACGTCTAACTCCAATGCTACAGAGCGTGAACAACTTCCACCAAATAAACCGAAATCCATTCGTATGCTGGCGATTTACGTAAAGAACATCAGAAACTTTTCTGAATTTCATAAAAAATCAATACACCTCACGGGTATTAATTGATTTTCGTGTAAGTCCACACCATTTTATTTAATAATTCGGTCCATCCTGCCTTCGCCACCATTTCGATGTATCTAATAAGCACTGGCGCGAAATTTCATACCTTCCGTCCCCATTACATGCGCCATTTTAAGGTAGTAATTCGCAATCTTCTTCATACCACTATTTTATCCGATATTTCAAACGCCCTGGCGGAGCATGGGCACTCTGTTGTACGCGTGGTTAATATAAGAAAGAACCAACGTCCGTTACCTCTTTTCCACGTCGAATCGGCACTTAAGAATAATAACCACGATATCTTCAACATATCAACATTGCTCCATTCCATTGTAGTCATCGAAAAACCACACGCTAAAATTAATGACCCACCTCAGTGTTTTAAATATCAAGCTTATGGTCATACCCGCAATTACTGTTGTCACTCACCTGGATGCGTCAAATGTGATGACTATCATCTCACAGCGGACTGCACCAAAGACCGGTTACTCCCGGCCAAATGTGCTCTGTGTTCTAGTGATCACACAGCCTCATACAAAGGATGCCAAATTCGCAAGAAAAATAGAATCCTATCAAAGAAAAAAGAACCAAAAATGCCAGAACCATAAAGGCAAGAAGCTCGTACTCGTCATCATGGCAAAAACACTGAAGTGGGTCGAACTTATGCCAACATAGATTCAGAGCAACCAGCACACACTGTTTCTGATGCTATATCTACATTTCTGACAGAAATAAAATATTAAACCCTCTAACGTCCTTGTTGTTATATTAACCTTATTACTATAATTATATTTTTGGTTTTTTTTTTCTGCTATTCTGTATAATCAATATTATGATATAATATCTTATTGTTAATTTAACTATATTGTATATAATATATGTGTTGTGCTATAATAGTTGATAGTAAAAGCTAAATAAAAATAAATAAATAAATAATAAAAAAAAGGTAAGTTATATTTAAAGTAATTTTTACATCTATCATGTAGAATATATTTGTACAGTTATTTCACCAATATTAGTAGGTATATACAATTCAAAAATATTATAGCTTACCGAAGGGGTAGCTACATTTTATATATTTGTGATTAAAGGTATATATAGGTTGGGGTTATGGGTTTTGTTACCTAGAGCGGCAAATTTTCCAAATATTAGTGGTATGAAAAATATTTAATTCGTTAGCTACACATTAGACTATAGACTACCGTAATTTTGCTACCAACTATTTACATGATATAATCCTACCCATAACAACAATGATAATATTTTTAATTATTTGATTTTGATTTTCCGAGTTCCCTGGGAATTTACAAATTCCGAAATTGTATTTAAAATTATTTAAAATTTTTATTTTTTTTGTTTGAAACCGGTGGGACAAAGTGGGGGGGGGGGCTAACTTCATGTACATAAATTTAACTTATGTTATACAATATAATGATCGATTACCAGAAATTAACTTTTAGAATCAAGTTCAAATCATGTTTATGAAAGACCCAAGACCGAGAGACTGTTGTAGGTCACAGATGGGTTCATTTCGGGACTACAGATATATGAGTTTGCGTGCTTGTTCGGAACTCTCCTACGGTTAAACCCTAACGGAGCTTAGACGGTTTGTCGGTCCTTTAAAAATTGTTTTTATGACATTCGAAAACGCACAAAAAACTCATATTCGCGGGAATCGTGAAATATTATACTTCACGATCGGGATTGACCGGGTGAACCCCGCTGTGTATGCACGGCACGAATCGCGGACCGCAGCAGGTGCTTCTGCCGTACACGTACGGAAGTTTATCGATTCTGCCGTTTTGATATCGATTCCGCCGAACATCTGTACATATTGATTGCGCTAAATATTTTTATACATCGATTCCGCCGAAGATTTATGTATGTATATAAGAATATAACATATATATATATATTATATTATTTAAAACATTTTCGGATTTTGTAAACATATAATATTGTTTCCAGCAGACGTCCATTTTCCGTGATCCCGACAAATTGTATTATTTGTTTAGCTGTGAACTTTTATTGATTATTTTAATTTAAGTAAGATTGAAATATTATCATTGGTATACTAAAATTACAAGTTATATTGAATTCATAAGATCATTAGGTTTTTATGTTTTGGTTTTTCGTGTTCGAAACAATAAATTATTGACACTACGGAATTACTCATCATAATTATACTTAAGTAACGTCTATAATATTAAAGGCATGTAAACGTTTGTGCGTTTTATTTTGTGCACTTATGGTTCCTATAGGTACGTTAAAATTAATTAAAATTTTTATTTAATTGAAATGAACTTTGAAATCGTTCATAGTGAACGCAAAAATAAATTTATTTATTCTATAAAACGTATATGTTCTTTTTCTTACTTAGCTTCGTGGCACTATACCGTCGTGTTAGATATGGTACACATAATGTAATGTGTATATAGTGATATATACATTGTATATATATTTTCGGCGGAATCGACGTATAAAAATATTCGGCGCAATCGATAGATTTATAACAGGTAAAAAGACCTTTTCGGCGGAGTCGATATACGCTCACGCATACATATGTTGTTCGGTCACCTATCGACATCAAGTGCATATTGCCATTATCTCACATCATATGGATGTATTTTATTCGCGACTGCAGTAGGACTGGAGTTCTAGGGACATATTATGCGGCTTCGAGCAATGGTGATATGTCCGAACGGTGACGCACACACACACACACACACACACACACACACACACACACACACTGTGATGTAGCGACGACCGTAACAAAAGCTAGGGTACCGGATCGTCAGCAGTAAATCATCACTTATCATTTCCTCGTGGACATTGATAGATTTCCCTAACAACCTCTGCGTAAGGTGTTGAGAAAAAAAAAATCGTTGTTCGACATTTATTTATTGCGATTTGTACGAACTCGTCCGTGCCCGTTTCTCGAAAGCCACGATCTCCTACCAAGCTCACATCGCTATTTTCCGACCAAATTCTCTCCCCCCCCCCCCCCCCCCCCCGGAAACGAATATGCCGCGGTAGGTGACGGGTGTTTCGATCTTAGTAGGTCAGTACTGGATTCGTACAGATTTTGAAATTCGTATGCGACGGTGCCGGCAATGGAATATGCGGCTACGGGGCACCGGGAACGGCCTTTTGTTCGGTGCAAGAAACCAACAGTAACACAATGGTACAATTCATGTAAGCTGTACGATTGTACACACGATCGAGGTGGGGAGAGGAGAGTCGGTATAAAATATATACATGTAAGAAATTTACCCGGTCGCGCGCCGGACCCGTCGAATCGCTCCGCGCAAATAGACCACGATGTTCCATGAATGTTTAAACGTACGACAACAAAGCGCATAATAATAACCTTTCGACAAACACGTTTTGTTCAAATGCATTAATAGCAATAATACAATCGTACAACACATGTCGGTGGACGGAGATGTCGACGACGACGACGACGAGAGCAGTGTCGTGATAGTTGTGTGTTGAAGCAACGGCATTCCACGTGAGCGATAAATTACCGTAGACGCATACACGCGTCATTCATTCGTTCCCGAAGCTTTGCGTATAATAATAATAATAATAATGTTATATTATGTTGTACTAGTGATGCGAGAAATAAATTTCTTAACAAAATAAAGAAATATACATATTTTTTACGTACAACTATTTTGTTTTTATATATTAGCAACACTGTTATTTTGATATATCTAATCACGGACGCAAATATTAGCGGGAAAATGTTAAATGTGTGTGATTACTGATTAGATAATTCGTTATAGTGTTATACAGCATCTTAACAATAAGTATTGGCATTTAACACTTCGTAATATATGACAACTTTAGTAAACTTTATTCTAAAAGTCTAAAATCAAATTCTGATTTTTGACTCTTTTTTAGCGTTCAAATTTCAGTTATAAGAATTGTTAAGTTTTTTTAAATTACGTTTTGTTAAAAAAAAAAGAAAAAAGTTGTTAAATTTCCTATACATTTGTTTTATTGTTTTAAACTTTTGAATAATATTTATTATTTAAGTATAAAATAAAATAAATTGTTTTGACTAAATAAGACTCATAATAAAGAGAATTGAGTCTAAGTCTATTTAAATAAGTTTATATTGATTATTATTTATTTAAATTAAATTTACTGATACTATTTAAAAATTAAATCAAATTAGTGAATAAAATATTTATTTGTCTAAATTTAAAAAATGATTTAAACATTTTTTAAGCTAATTAACAAAAAATTTAAGTTGAATTAAAATTAAATTTTTAGAAAACATATTTTAGAAATTTCTGGAAATTTCTGAAATTGAACATCTCTATGACGTACACGTAAATATTGTTGTCATTTTAGTACAGTTCGACGGGGCCAAAACCGTGAAATCGGCGGTGGCACAGAAACAGATGCGGAATGCTATACAAATTATTTCCCAACAGTCTAAACTTTTCACAATACTAAAAATCACGAATACCGTTTTGTAGATTACTTTCAACATAAATTACTCGACAAAACGTTGTATGTAGATCAGGTATCAACAGGAGTTGTATGCCGATTCTTACTCTATAGTTGATCAAATGTGTCAATATATTTATAAACAGTCCGAAAAAATAAGCTATTGTACAACTAAATTATAGACCGAAGCCAAAATAAACAGTTACATATTCATGGCGCACTTATATAAAAGAATACGAAACATTAGAATTCCTTCTGATTAGTGGTTGACGCAGCTAACTTCAATACTATTAAGTAGGTAATCATCAGTGTTGGGATTTATATAGATAATTATTTAGTTATTTATTATCTTAACTAGATAGATAGTTGAATGTTATATAAATAATTATCTCGGATAATAAATGCATCTATCTTGATAAATTCACCAGTACGCAAAAAAAGAAAATACAAATTTGTATTGTGAATTTATCTTATTGATAATTAATACTTCAAAATTTAATTTTTAAATGATTCCCCGTAAAAAAAATTACAAAATAATATTATTAACTAGAAATCTGGTAAACTAATGGACAAGTCGAACTTCAAGAATACAAACGGCATAACTCAAATTTTTGAGAAATAGGGAATTCCTTAAATACATATGAAAATAGAAAACAATGATTAATGATAACTAATTAAAAAAACAAAAGTCAAAATATCACACATAATGATATTGTCAAACGGTTTTGAACATCTTTAATTGCATTTTCTCAGTAACTACTATTTCTGAGTTACGCCGTTTGTATTCTAGGGGTGCGAAGTGATAACGATTATTTATTAGTAATAATGACTGATGAACAACTCAGTCAGACTTAACCTATTTAATCACGTCTTATATTATTATTTTTAACATTAAATAAAATTGTCTTTGTTTACTATATGTACAGTACACATAATATAACAAGTATCTTACCAAATGACAATTGAATGACTACTAATATAAATTTAAATACATTCTAAAATGAAAGTTCACAGATTACTGTGACATGTTACAATGTGTAATACATATTTATTTTTATTTTTAAAATATTTGTAAATTCATACTTATTGTTTATTATATAATAACAATGTCTGAAATATTAATTTAAACGTATAAACTATGTTTAAATAATATTGAAATCATAAGTAGTATTCTAAGGTATACTCTCAAGAAGTTAAACATCACAGTATGTATACATGTATAATTTATCTTTGTTTTTTTTTCATCAAAAATGTATTTATCTTTAATCATTTCATCTAGATGAATGGTCGTCGTATGATCTTCAAATTTATCCCAACACTGGTAATGACGTAGATTAGTTTTATATGAACAATAGGGTAAACGTACATGAGCGTTCGTATCATTCAATTTGTAGCTGAAAACTTTAACAACTTCGTCTCGGAGTAAACTAATTAACACTGACATTTCAAACAGGTAGTCAATTATCTGTGTTTGACACCTATAACTCGTTTAATAAATTGAATAACTCAAATTATGATTTAAGGATAATTATTCATAGCGATTAACAGATTAACAGCCGCAGACGAGGTATAATATTACATTTTTCCCATGCCGAAGACTGCAAAGGGAAACTCCTTTACAAACCGTCGACAACAATTCAGATAAAGTGTTTATAATAGTCGACTTGTATCAAATTAAACCAGGTTCAAGAGCGTATCGCAGTGTAGTTGCAATCAGTATTTCTCTTGTTGGTTTATACAGCTCAAACCGTGTACTAAGTTAATTATATATTATATGTATGTGTGCGTGTGCGTGTGTATGTATGCACGTGTACTGCGTACATAGCATTGCGTGTTTACACACAAGTTACGAGTGCACTACTGTGTGCCGTGTTATGATTCTGATGGCTTTGGTACACACCGCGCCGAGCTGCTCTCGTTTCGGTCCGAACCGATGTTGTTTCAATCGTTCGGATCGGAATTATTATGTCAAAACGCGTCCGTTGTTCGCGTGCCGTAGAAAACAACGTAATCGCCGAAAGACGTTTCCTTCGGCACCGAAGTGCGCGCGGGCCGTGTACGGTTCACGTATACGTGCCATGTACTCGCACACACGTTCGTACCGGCCGCGAAAACTAAAATCGTGTCACGGCGACTCATTTAACTTGTCCCCTCAACCACTATACAACGCCGACCATTCTACAGTGTTATCACATGTTACCGTTCAAAAGTTATGGAAGTTCCAAGTTGCAGTGATCACGCGTGTATCGGCACTCCGCTCCGCAAATCGAAAACATCCCTCGACTCGCTATGCAACAACACCACAAGTAGTTCACAGGGTAATTAGTAATTACTAATTGTTGCATCAGTTATCAAAAAAGAAGACAAAAACAATTAATAAAGTCATCCGGTCGCCAAACTCGAGGTCGTCCGCGCGGCATTACAGTAGTGTTGCGCGCACGCGTACAAACGTAAAACCGTTAACTTTGGGAAACTACAACTTCGAAAATAATCGTTTCCGCAATTTTTCGCACCATCGTTCTTAACCCGTCAAAACAACCGTTTAGAAAAAAAAAAAAAAAAAAACCCGAAAAGAAAAAAGGTGCCCGCGGTAAACTAGACTTATACGGAGGGGACGAGTTAAACGAGTCGCCGTGACGCGATTTCAAATTTCGGTTCAATGTATTTAACGACCCACGGGATTTCACGAGGTTTTAAAAAAAACACTGTCGGTCGCGCACACCCCGTTTCTCGTCCGGAACGCGTAGGCCGTTCGCGAGAAAACGTTTCTCGGTCGCCCGTGGTCGCGCGCAAACGTCTCGAAATCCCGGCGCGGGAACACGTTTTCTACAAACTCGGGTCGTACAATGTCCGTTAACACGCCGACGGACGTGTTGCAACGTTGTTGTTCTCGGAAGCCGGGTCGCGCAGTGCACCGCGGAGTTTCGTTTTTCCGACGAAAACTTCGCGCGCATAACAATGCGTTAATAACACCGCGGGAGCAGCGGGGCACGCACGGTTTCCAGTTAACGTTCCGGGCGTTGAAAATGATGTTTTGTTGAAATCGCATGAGTGCGCGTCCGACTGAATTTTTTTCCGAAACCCGCGATGATCTCCCTCCCGCCGTGTCGTCCGCACGGTTACGACGACGACCATTAACCGCGAACGCGTTGTAGCCGGCCGTTCCGCTCCCGGATTCTGGAGGGGGGAGGGATTTCGCGTTTGAATTTTTCAATCGCGCTACATTATTATTATTACATTCCCCCCCCCCCACGGTCCCGATCTTGTGCGCACGACGACGACGCCGCCCGTTCACTCATCGGTCTTACATTGTTATACCGACGGCGACGGTGGCGGTTTATCGTATTACTTTCAACAACATTTTTCTTCGCTTTCACCGTTAACACGTAGCGGGAATGCGTTCGTACGCACGCACAGGGACGAGGGCTGAGCAAATACACTACTCGCACACGACTCCACTGCACTCGGACCGGCCGCAAGTTGCGCATGCTCGCGCCCGATCGTCGGGACCATGTGCTCGCGCTCCGCAAATCCGCCGTTCGCCAGTCTACACGTACCGGTCGTAGCGCGCGCACGCGGGTCTGTTGTCGCGTCCGCGGGAGCGATCGTGAACGGTGTGTCGGTGTTTAATTTTATCATTTATTCGTTTGTTTGCTTTCGTCGGTATTGTTCCGTTTCCGGTTTTCCGTGCACCCGGGCGGCCGCCGTGACGACGACTCCGGTACATTCGATGGACGCACTGCACGAGGTTTGTTTTGCGACGGGCCGGTGGAAAGGGAGGGACGGGGCTGGGTGCCGAGGAAATAGTGTTGGAACCCACACCGTGGTTGTCTAATGTTTTGCACGTGCAGCCACGTGGTGTACCCCCGCAACTCGAAAATTAAGAACATCGCGGTACGATGATTAATTTTTTGAGTGACCTAACGCAATACGCGCTTTCGAAAGGCGAACGTCGCTTCGATTTTGTTGTTGCAACGCGGCGCAGGAGAAAAAAATTAATTTTACGAGCACGAAACGTCTGTGCCGAGCGATTACTAGCGAACTAGACTTTTATCCGTCGATTCCAAACGAACGTTCGAAATCGTTTCTTGCAGCCCCTAGCATTGGTGGATTTCGCCGGAACCAACCGTCTAAATGACGTTTAATGACGAGTAAACAACGAAAATAATATCGAACGGTGCACAGATGCTCTTGACCGTAACACGCGCGTCTAAGAGTGCGACGGGGCATTGTGATTTTCGTTAAGGTGCGCTGAATATCAATCGCTAGCGACTTTTTACCCCGCGAATCTCGTCGATGACAACGTGGAAACACACGGATACGGTTTTTAAAATTTTTATTAATCAACAAAGGAACTGTCGAAACGCGCGTGACGTCACTCCGTTTTCGAAGCGAAATTTATCATGATAATAATTTTTATCGTTATTACGTTCGATTTGGCCGAGATCGTGTACGGGAAAAAAAAACCAAAGTTCGTACGTCCACGTCTGCTGTCGAGAACAACTCGTAACGCATTCGTTCGGCGTTTAACCGGACCCCGTCCGCGGAAAACGGTTTTTGGCGTTTCCGAGACATAATTTCAACCGTGTATTTCTCCGAACACGTTTCGCCGTTCCGTTCGGACAAACGCCTAACGTACTTGCACTACGATAAATCGACCCGGTGCGACGGCGTACCGGCTACGACGTGTCTCGCGGGTAGAAACCCCGTTCGAGCGAACGTTCGTAAATCTTGCCGAGTGTGGTTTTTCGAGAGCTCCGGCGATCTCGAACGCGATTGACACGCCAAGAGGTATATATTTGTTTAGTAACCGTGCACCAGATCGATTTCCGTGCGAGAGCAAACGGCGTGGAAACGGACGTCGTTTCGCAGTGGTACACAATATAACGGGGGAGATAACGTCTCACCATCGCGGTACTCAATACGTGTATACTTATATATATATATATATATATTGTTATTATTATTATTATTATTCGATTTAAACGGAAATCCATTCTATTCTTTTTCGTGTTTTTTTTTTTTTTTTTTTTGGCTACAATAATCCTTTGCACCACACTGTTCGTTCGGAATGTTTTTGCTCTGAGAATCCGTGAATCTCGGAAGCCCGATGTTAAAACGCTAACAGTCTTAGTACCGACATTGGTCGAAAAATCTCGTTAAAAAACTTATCATCGTTTTTCCAGTGGTGCAACTCGATTATGTTCAATCTGAATGATAATAAAAATATGAAATAAAAATAAAAAAATCAATACAAATGCAGTCAGTTGACGGTATTCCCTGAATTATTATATAATTTAGTAATATTCGAATCCAGTGTGTCCCGAAAACTACAATTTCGACTGGATGTTACTTTTTTTTTAAACCCATGCTTCGCGCTTATTATTACGTTTGGCATTTTCAGCGGTTCGGCATACGAGCAACAATTTATTGACAATCACTTTCAACAAAACGAAATGGTTTGTCAATTTTTCAGAAGAAAAAAAAAAAAAGAATGAAAATTCATACGCGTACCGTTGATATAGCACTACAAAACGCGCAGTGGGATGCATTGCTGTAACGGTTCTGAGAGGGTTTCGTACCGCTGATAATCGAATCGAGCGACAGTAATCTGTGAACGTTACGAGGAAACGCGTGACTGTTTTTATTCAGATCGGACATTTTAAACTCGCCATCCTTCGTATGCTACACCGTCGCAATTATTCATAAACATTATGCATCGTTCGACCGTTGCTGACAGTTACATTTTACACGAAAGTATTTTGCCCAAAATTTATGTTATATATTTCACTAAGATTATTCGTTTTTACGGTGATAACGGTGCGTTAAAATTTTTATTTTTCTCTCGTATTTCATTGCTGCAGAAATCTTAAAATAATTAGGTGCAAAAAATACGTAACTATTTTTATATTGAATATACTTCTTATAGCATATCAAAATGTTAAAAATCAATAATTGAACAATGTAGATCTTATTTTGAATTGGTCATTAAATGAAAAAAAAAATATTAAGTCCTAATATAAATTTTATATTATGACTTAATATTTTTATTTTTTTTTTCTAGTGATTTACAATCACAAAAAAGATGAAACGACTTCAATAACAATTTTTAAAATATAACTTTAGAAAATAAAAATGAATGAACGGTATTTGGTTGAAACTCATAATTGTTCCCGAAATAGTTTTTATGATTGAATATTGATCAAGGTAAACTTAAAAATAATAACCAAATTAATTTGTCCAAAAGTTCTTAAAATTTGGTGTTTAATAATAATCATTTCACTCCATAACAATATGGTTCACTCAATTTCGTGATATTCAAATTTATTTGAACGTGTAATACTGTCTAATAAAATACAGTATTCATAATTTACATTGGGTGGAAAACTTTAAAGATCACAGAAAACATGTAATTTAGCAATTTAGTGTTTCAAACTTACGTTTATCATGTAATATTACCATAGTTATTAAGTTAAATAAAAAAAACAATAAAAAAAGTATCCTGTAATAAAATGTGAAATATAAAACGTCGTTTGCTATTTCTTGATAAACGTATTATGCGCATTGAAAAATATATTATATAATGATATAAAATTTAAAACGGTATAAACGTTAACAGTATAAGTATATACGTCAGAATAAACAATTGTATTACATTGTATTTGCAATTAACTGATCACCTGCATCGGGATGGATACACCAGGACAACAGGGAAGCAATCACTTTTTATAACGCAATTAAAGTACTTTATTTGTTTATTTTTTACATATTGACGTGAATAATTAAAATTATTGGTAGTAATCAAGTCAAATAAAATAAAATGTCATCCAACATTATTTGTTTTATTTTAATCACTCTTCTCGATGTTTGGAGAACATTTGATAAATTATTATTTTATATGCAATAAAAAAATAAAAATAAATAAAAAAAAGAATGTACAGTTTTTGCAAAATATAGCATTAGTTATTGTTATATCAGTGGAGTAAATTGTTATGCAGTAAACACACAACCATTAATGTTGAAAGCATTTTCGCTACGTAATGGTATAAAAACAGTATGTTTATGTATTAAATATAGTTAACTTTTATCTAGTATTTGTTGCAGTTGGTTTAAATATTTTATACTCGTATTAAAGTGACAGTTACTAATTTGCGTTTAAAAGGAAAATAATAAGAAAAAAAAAATGATATATCTGTTTATAAAAATAAATATCTGAACTATTTCCGGTACATCGAAATATCACTGTGAACTAATGAAAATTATAGCTTTAAGGGAAAAAAAAGTATTCGCTTCAAACGAGAATGATAAAAAAAATATTCAACGAGCGCATACGAGGATAAAGCGAACGAATTCGTTGTTCATATTATCCGTTGAAAAATAAAAATTTGATAAGTTTGTACAAATCATAATAATGTTGAACACTGTAGTATTTATGTTTCTCCAAGTCCATATTATTGTGTACGCAAACAATTGTGGAATATTTTGAAAACAGTATCGTTCCATAATTTATCGCTCTTAAAGTATGGTCAGTGTTTATAAACAGAATTATTTTGTAAAGGGATTTGTTTAAAGTGTGTTTTATTACGGAACTCTATTGTAGTTTTTATGCACACTCGCAGCGGTTTCGCAGAAAAAAAAAGTTTAATAAAGGCCAAGTGTGTGCGCGCGTGTGTGATTCTGGTCAACGTGAAATGTGAATGTTCGTATTGTAACGGCAGCACAGAGCTATATACTGAACAAAGGAACTAGTAGACTCTATACTACGAGAGGAAAAAAAGCAAATAACGAAAAACAAACAGAATAAAAAATTACGTGGATCGCAAAAATAAGCAGAAAAAAAATAAAAAACGCTAATTGATCGAGAATCCTTTTAGTGTTTTTAACAGGTAATGAGCTGATAGAAGAAAAGAGTATGTCTATGGACCATTAACATTTTCCGCAACGCGAGTTTGTTGGAATAATGTTTTATCCAAATAGTGTTTTAACGAATTCATAAAAACGAGCCTGAAGAATAAACATTAAAAAAAAAAGAAATCGCAAGTCTGATATTTAAACTTCGCTATAACGTAACGGTCTCGAATATTGTACAAAAGTTTATTCCGATGGTAGGAATGCTTTGGGGAATCCATTCTCATACCGACGTATTATATTTTGTTGAATACGGATTCACTTTCAACACTACGTGCGCAGCCGAACGATGTTCCTTTTTTTTACTAAACATTTTTACTAATACATTACTAATAATAGTTTTTTACTGTTGAATACTCTGGTTTCCATCGAATCGGATGCAAACGATTACAGCGACGTCTAGTGGCTGCGCCCGAGTAGGTGGTACCGATTTATAAAAGAGGATGACGTATCGGTATGTTATTCTAAAATCAATGCAATACAATTGTTTTATACGAGTACTTTTGTTTTCGTTAGTGTTTTATCACACCAGTTGTTAATGTAAAAACAAGCACCGGATCTGATGTTTCAAACGGCAAATCGTCATGCTGTAATTGTTTATCCTGAGATAGATGACTTTCCCGGACTATTTGATGTACACACTGGTGTACACGTTGGTACATCGATAACATCAGACCAACAGTTATTTATTTGTTGTAATTTATTTAACGTTTGCGCAGGATATTGGTATAGTAAAGGGTGTAAATTGCGTATCTTGCTTCATTAAGTTGACATTATCGGAAGCACCGTGCGTATACTTAAAACGACGTACGCTTAATATGTCTTATAGGTATTTATTTTTATTCAAAAAACACTCGATTGACAGTAAAAATTAATTTCAAAGTGAATATCAATTCGAAAAACAAATGAAGATAATAATCATCAGAGTCGTGTTCTGGGTGACTGATCATTCGTAGGTAAATTACCCATGGATTACACCCCCTCGCGATGACGTCATTTTTATGAACTATTGCCATAAACAACGATTCCGAACGTTTGCAGGGGTCAAACAGCATTTAGTAATACGAAAAAAAAAAAACGAAACGCAATATATTTAGATTTTAACGGTTTAACGGATGATGGATGTACTATACACGCGTGTACATGCTACACGTTTTCAAGCATTTTTATTGCTACCCTGCACAGTAAGCTTTTCAATGGTATTCGGTATTCTTCAAAAGTTTTAATAATTTTATTGATTAAATTTCAATTGGTGTGTCAAATGCGTGTCTCGTAACGAGCGACTATTATTATTTCATATATATTTTCGGTAAACTCCAATATTTATTTCTCTTAATCTGGTTTGTGTTTCCTAACAAATAAATATAATATTTTTCAACAAAGGTATGTAGAAATTGCATTGGATCTATATTACGTATAGAAATCGTAGTAAAACTAATGATACTAAAACGGGATATTTTTATAAGGGATTGAACGTTGTAAATACTATTAGGAAAATATTTTTATAATAAAAAATTTACAGAAAAAAATTGATCATAAATATAAAATCATTTTTTACTTGATTTATTATAATAATCTACCTTCGGAACAATTCACAATTACAATTGCTCGAAATAATTATATAATTGATGGAATTACCGTATTTTAAAATGAATTTATTTTTATTAAAAATGTATGTGTAGCGTCGAAAACCATGCGCACGCATGCATTACTGTATTGTGTAGTCGAATAAAATAAAATTGAAACCGAATTTAAAATAATTATCTATGGATCATAACGTTTTGCGTAATACGTTATTGAAATACTTAAGCGATCGTATACGAACGATTTGGATATAAACACTTGATACGTTCTACACCAGCTTCGGTGTAACGTGATGTACAACTATTATGCTGTTGTGCAAATGTACAATATTATCAACGATTAATAGAGTATTTTTTTAATTTTTAAAAAATTTTTTCAAACGTTACGAAGGTCCTCTTCATCCAAATAGCAAGTTATCATTTCTGTGATACATAAATAGCATAAATGTGTACTTACAACTACGATTTATTTTATATTTTATTAATCACTCGTACATACTATATGCTGAAATCGTAAATACATTTTTTATTTCGTTTTAAAACTTAACGGACTTGTACACCATACTATACACGCTTAACTTGATTTTTTTCTCACACTCGGATGTATTCTTCTAACGTAGGTATTTATAAACTATTTCAGTTCAATTACCGTTCGTATTTAAGTCGTACGAGTGATTTCCTATGAAAACTAAGTAATTGTTACCGACTACAAGTAATCCATCATAATATTGCATGCATCAAGCTGCCATAAATTATTAAAACAGATCAACAATGTATAAGTGCCTACCTAACATCGTTTTGCAACGGCTACAAACGTAATCAAAACCGATCGGCAATTTAATTAATTTTTATGTCAGCCAAGGGTCTATAACTTAAAACTCGTTTGGGCTTTCGGGTGTCATAACGATAATATTTTAAAATGCTGTGTCGGCACAAATGAATACCACTAAATATATAAATGATAAACAAATTATTAGGGAAGTATTTTGAGCGCAAAAATAAATTGATTGGTGTGGTTTTTAAAAATATATATATATATATATATATATTTCTACGACGTAATAAAAAAACTGTACCTTAGAGGAAACGATTTAAAGGCAGCGTGCATGCGTTAAACGTTAAAAGCCTTTTAGTTAAATATATTAACATTGATGGTAAAATTTCTTGTTTTAAAATATTATAGCTTTTAACTTTAGGTGACGGAAATATTAGTCAATAAAAGATAAAATGGATAAGGCTTCGATACGCGTTATCGTGGTTGTCATTGGATGGTTGGACATTTGCATATTTTTCGTAAAAATTCGTCAGCGGATCACACAAATTTTAAATAATTTTACATCGTATCCAAACACTCCATTCGTTCGTCTGACCAGCAGTATTACTTTCCTCATAATTACGGTTATAATTTTTAAATGTTTAATTAAAAATTAGTTCAGAACATTAGACACCCAATTGTGGTACGTTCATCCGTTAGTTACCAGTACGATTAGTTAAACTAGGTTGCTGATTGTTGAATAAATAATTAATCGTTCCATCAAAAATAACTACATTTGTTATATTTAAAGTAAATTTATATTATTCGGTATAAGTAAGAATCAAAAATGAATATTTCTTATGTATACTCTTAGTAGTCAATATTATAAAAACAGCTACTGAAATGAATACTCTTTATGTATGATCAAAACGTTTAATTTATTTAAGCTTCTACATTTAAACATATTACATTGAAATTATTTTTGAGTTGTATACGGTTGTGGATCATTGTTTGGTATACGCATGGTAACCGGATGTTTAGGAAGCTCAAAGAGTGGATTTTTATAATTTGTTAATTAACCACGTCGCTTGTCGGATACTTCGAAAATGCCAAGTCGATATTTCCGAACACGCTATCGCCGCCCAGATGTATAGGTTTATCGTTGCATTTAATAATCACTTAATACGTGAAACGCAACTTGAACATTACTTATCCTAAGTAGTATACCTATTATATCTAGGTATATATTTATGTGTGTGCGTATATTTATGTTTACATTAGCTTCGCTTGGGTTCATTCGGAATTGTCCATCGATTTACGTCGTCATCGTTGTCGTCCTCTAACGCTACAGGACGCGAAAATACGAGGTCATGTACGTTTAGCAAATAGCATGGAGAAAGGTTGATACATGTATAATTGACTAACAATTTGTTGATACGTTGTAACTTTCCAGCTGCTCGACCGAGAAACTATCGGATGTTGTGTTTATAGGAACACTTTAACGTATTACCGGCCTTAAAATACTCCCCCCCTTCAGCCGAAACTGTTAAGAATTTAAATTGTTTTGTGATTTCATTCTAAAACGATCATATCAAAATATGTGTATAAATATCTAACCACGAGTAAACGTTTGCGGTTGGCATAGAACAGTAGTAACCAATCACGGTCCGCAACCGATGGAAATAAAATTAAAAATAATCTAAAAATCTAACGAAAGCAAGGTCAAAAATAAAAAATAAAATATTCTTTGAATAGATCATAGGTAATTAAAACCTAAATTTGATGTTCTCCATGAATAAAATCTGGTGAACACTGACATCGAATTAAATTGTATGGTGATTTTTGGAGAAACAAATTATTTTATACAAAAATATTTTTATGTGCTTAGTACAATTTTTTTCTTTTCATTTACACTAATCAAAATTTAACGGATAATTAAATGTATATACTGTACATCGAGATGTATAATGACATTTTAATCGAATATGTTTAAGAAGTCAATATAAAATATAGAATTAACACGAAGAAAAAATGTTTAGTTCTTGAGTCACCAAGGAATGTATTTTCCTTACGCCCTCGGTGGAAATGGTTGATTACTATTGGTTTGCAATAGAGGTTTTGAAATTGTCGCCAAATAGTTAGGTCGTCTCGTCCGTTGATTAAGAAAAACGCATTGCCTACAGTGTCTACATGTCATAATATGCAGGTTTATTTTACCGCATTGGTGAACGATGATGAAAAATCGTTTATATTGATAAAACTGTTCGATATACGTATATTAAACACAACAAATTTCGTACCGAGATCACTATTGAACACGAGATGATGCATTTTGTTTTATCGTGGACTGTGTTTAGTTTGAAATCGTTATGAAGTATATACGTTACGATAAAAGTATAAATATTGGTAAAACCTAGGATTTTCCGGTAAAAAAACAGAATTTTGGACATTTACCGATTTACTTTGTTAAAACCTAGGATACACAAAATAATATGGTCAAGCCTCTAATGATTGTTGTGTTTCGAATTTTCTGCAAATGAGATTTGATAAAAGTTCTAAATTATTCACGAATTATGTGATATTTTTTTCCTTTGCTTTATACTCATATATAATAATAATTATTATTATAATTAAAGTATATTAGCTACTATATAAGCCATTAACTACTAGAATTTAGATAGGACATACATTTATATTATTAGTAATTATTATATATTGTGACAAGAAATGTATATCATTAATAAATATTACAGCAAAATCATTTATTATAATTACTTATTTATGCAGGTTTGACTGTTGTGACTTTCGATTTGTACAATGACAATGTACATTTTTGGATAGGATCTTACATCGATCTGTGATACATTTTTTTAAAAATGCTCACCTAATCAAGCCTTATACACCAGTCAAAGATAGTTGCGATACTTTTTGACAAATATCAATTTCATTGTCTTGAATTATTGCCGATTCTAAAAAAAGTATTTTCTTCGCATAAAATGAATCGATTCAGAGTGAAAAGTTGAGAATGTTCCTGCGTTTGTACCCAGTTATAAAAATCTTCATCCACAATTCGCAACACCACGGCTAACGGCTAATAATGTGCGGGCATTAACTTTATTTCGATCGATTTCCGGTTTGTCCAATTAATACAATTGGAATTTTCTTAATTTTTCTTGTAGGTTTTTGTAGTAAAATATGTGATTCTACTCGATATTCATTGATTTTTCATTCTGGTATTACATTTTCTACGTGCCTTCTACTAGTTCTTCAAATATGGTATTTAATAAAGTCACATCATGCTTTCTTGTCGATTTCAACTTCAAATAAGTTTTTATTTAATTTTGTATGCGCTGTTTTTAAATTTTCTTCTGTTTGCGGTTCTGTTAACACATTTTTTGGAATAATTAAATTAGTTTATACCGTTTTCATTTTTGAAACATTTCTTCGTATAGAGAGCGTTTTTTTTTAAAAAAAATCTAAATTTAATTGCTAATAATTATTTTGTTAATATTTAATTTATTTTTTGACAATTACAATCATTTTAATTTTAACTGTATATTTGTGACACTGGACGTGTATACAGAATATTGCAAATGTATGGCCATACTATTCGAAGTGATGTGTATTGAAATTCGTACAAACATACAAATAAAATAATTGCATAAACAATATTTGACAAACTATTGAACAATCGTAATCATTTACACATGTTATGACCATGATAATTGTGTATTGTTTATAAGCCATCAGGCGTGTATCGTTTAGTCCTATTATATTATAATAAAATATATTTTTTTATTGATAATGATAATAAATTATTTCTATGTATTAGAACAAAAAGATTCGTTTTTAGTTATACGTATAAAGTTATACGAATCTTAAAGACTCTGATAATTTCGTCGTTTTATTCGTTTCCATCCACGTCGCAATCATACTTTCTATATCCTGATTGGCACGCTCCACGGAACCTTGAGAACCTGACTGTAGCGAGCTTTTTCATTAACTATTTTCACTTTAGTCCATATTCTACATTGATTTATAATAACAGCATCCACGAATTCCTTACCGCTATCAGAGTGGAGTATTTTTGGTGTCCTAAAAATAGTGAAAATATCGAGTAAGCAGTATGTAACTTCTTCAGGCAGTTTAAATTTAAGTGGTCATAAAATAAAAAAAATAGTAAAATGGTTTTGATAAAACATTAAAAATTTGTAATTTTTATCAGGGTGTGCCTGCATATCCATGAAGTCTACGTGGTATTTCGAATTCATTTCGGTGTGTACAATAGGTTTAACGGTTAAACCTTTTTTGGCCATACTATGTTTTTTTTTTTTTTTTCGACATAACTCACATAATTTTAAATAAATATTTAGAACCTCAACCTTTACATTTTTCTATTTACTATTACCATCATAAGAAATACAATTTCTACCTGCGTCTTCTGTTGCAATATGTGCTTCGTGAAATATTTCATACAAATCTTTACAAACAACATAATAACTCATTTTTTCAGAGGCACCATTCATCGGAGCAATCATTTTTTCTTTTCCATCAATATTAACAATATCAAATCATTTAAGTTGCCGACAGTGAATTGATTTTCAATATTGACATTTTTTGATTCTTTGACTCCGTTCAATAATTCATCATATTTTTCATTGGTTATGTAGAAATAGTTTTTTTCATTTTTCGTTGTGACAACACCATTTAAAAGTTTGTAAAACCGTATTTTAAGTGACATATTCATCGTAATATACTAATATACTATTTATGACAGTTCTGAAATGAATACTGCTTGTAAAATGATTTCCAAAACGCCTGGATAACAATTAATTCATCTGTATTATAACCTGTTCCGTATCATAAACTAAATTGTACACGCGATACAATGTTTAGAAGTAACGACTTTAATCACATAGATAGGTAAATTTTTGGATAGTTAATTGATTTTATGAGCGTGTACACGTGACAATGGTCTTCCGTGAACATGATGTTTATTTAAGTCAAAAGGAAAATTCCCAAAGTCTATCACGGTCTAAATGCCTGTAGGTAGTAGTAAAATATATATAATTAGTGAAAAATTTCGGACTTTTTACTTCAATTCTCGTTTGCGAAATTCCAAATTACAAAAATCGTTCGGGGTTTTACCAAACTATTTTGTGTGTCATAGGTTTTACCGAAATAAAACGGTAAATGTCTGAAATTCGGACATTTACCGACGGCAGTTGGTAAAACCTAGGATTTACTGATAAATCCTAGGTTTTCCTGGTATTTTTATTTTTACCGTAACATATACATGAAACTAATGCGGAATAATGCAATAAGTATTTACCGGTAAGAATTGTTTTAGATTCCGAGCAAAACGTTGAACATCATGTTGCAAGTTTTTACTGCTATGTTTTTTTTCCTTCTGCGAACAACGTTGGAGTTGTCGAAATGCAGTAAAAATGTTATGAATTTTTAATATAAAACTCACAGTCATTTTTGTTTTTTTTTTTTCAATTACTGTCTCAAGTATAAGGGGAAAAAAAATCACTGCGAAATTCTGATTATATCGGAATTTGTTTCCGCAGTATGGTGTATATTATATTTCTTCGATGATCTGAATCATTTTTAATTAAGTACATTATTATGTGTCTTAAACATTTCATTTATAGCTCATTCATTCAAATTATTTTAGCTGCGGTGCTACGAAATCGATATCCATTTTTTATCATATTTTAATTAATGAGATAAAATCGATTTTACTCATAAACATGGATAATAATAAATTATTATTATGAATATAATTTTTGGACTTTTTAAGTGGTATACTGCAGTAAACGTTTCACAAATCATTTCAACTGATCAAAAAAGTGCACTATTGTGAAATCTATTTTTTGATTTCCTCATTAGTTTTATCAGATATAAAAGAAAAACTCAAAACATACACAATTTCATTATTAACAATGTTATATTTTGTACAAAAACCGTTGAAATTTCTTTGCATAAAACCAATAGAAAGAGTTTTGTATTTTAGAAGTTGTAACCTGCTGATTTCTAGTACTAAAATTTGAAAGGTCTTGCCGAATAATGTTTTTTTTTTTTTATTGTATAAAGGTTTGAAACACGCCTTTACTGACCATTTTATGAAATATTTTATACATTTTCCAATATACGCCGTTGCATTTCTCTATTGATTTGAAATTCATACAAATAAATAAAACTGACTTGGAAAAGAAATAACGTCCCAAATAAGTAATATATTTTTACACGTTCAATCGAATTTTACGATCACATTTTGGATTATTCTACCGGTAGCATTCCATGGCACTTAGAAGATATTGTCGAACTGTTCCATTATAGTTCAGCAGCTAGGAATATCGTAATACAATTAAGATTGCTTTTTATCTATTGATATTTTCTGCAGAGAATGTAAAATAATGAATTATGACTGAAGAGATCTATAATTGATTTATTTTTATTTTTCAGGATATTCGTTGAATAAAAACCGTTGAAACACTATAATCAATTTCGGATAGTTCAAATTAACTGCAATAAAACATGTGGTTTGACCTGTTCTTAATAGCATCGTTTTACGCCTGGTCATGTAAGTAATAACTGTTGTGCATTTTTTTTCCTAGCTTTTACGAGCCATTTAGGCTCTTTGCTTCTAAAAAAGAACGCAACTGTTGTGCATAACAAAAAAATAACTGTGTTTAAATTATTATAAGTAAGAAATGTTTGAAATATATTTTGCGTTTGATGTAAGTATCAGATAGTGAATTATTTTATTTTATAATTAATCATGTAATGATAATGTAATTTATATTTATGTATTTATGGCGGCTTAGTTTCTTAAATGAAAAAATAAATAAAAGCAGTAACAAAGTCATATGTTTATATATTAAATGTTATATAAATTTAACAAAATATATAACTGCCTAATATCAAAAGTCTATAGTTTGTGATAATCAAATAATTTTTGATTACTCAGTTGACACAGTATAAATATTTAAATATTCAACAAGGATAATTCCTTAGAACTGTTTGGTGCGATTAATCTGTGATGTCAGAAATGAATTTGGTTTAAAAATGACTGCAAATAATTCCAAAAGCATCAATCACTTTTAGGATAAGAAAAGACCCCTATGTAAAAGGTTATTTGTACGATCAAAAAATATTGGCTGTAAGATAAGATAAATGTATCAAAAGATACTGGAATGTCTATTATACGTCTAGATACACTGTATTATCAGTTTTTTTTTCTATATATTTTTTAAACATTTAATAAATAATTGTAATAATAATAGTTGATTTGTATTTGATTAAAATATTTTTTTACGTTTCAAAAAAAAATAATATATATATATATATATATATATATTTATAAACTGCGTACTAGATTTGATTTTTTTTTTTATATTATCTAGAATAATATTAAAAATATCACAGGCATAGAACACATTAATTATTGGGAAATAAATTTGTATAAAGTAATAATAAATGATTAATATACTAGAATTAGCACTTATTAAAATTGATTAAACAATGTGTATATATGTATATTAACACAATAAATAGAACATTTTTAAGAATAGTTATTTTACCCTAGAAGTCTAGTAAAAACGTAAAAAAAAAAAAAATACTCAGAATTTTTTCATTAAAATACATATTTCGTTCAGTCTAATCATTTTATTTATAGACTGGAAATTAAGAAAATTATATTAAAAAGCTACGAGGAAAATTAATTAATAATAGCCAAAAAAATCTAATAATTATATCATCATTTTTTTTTTAAAAAGTAAATTTAATATTTTTTTATATTCATTTTATCAAACTTTGGATGTATTACAACAATTAATTTTTTTTAAAATTATTTCGTACTTCATCCCTAATTTTGTGAATGCTAAAACTTTAATGCTGCAATATAAAACAGTTTAAAAATATTAAATATTATTATCCCCCATAGGACTTCATTTATTAAAATAGCAAAAATTAAATTAACTTACGAGTTAAAGTAACTTAATCGTATATATATACTTAAACATGTATTTCGAATGATAGTTATCTAATTAAATATCAATTATTAAACGAAACACAGTAATCTTAACAATTTTTAACTTTTGTTTAACATGTGAATTTAGGTATTTAAATATAAGTCTATGTCAAAAGTTTTAGATCAATTTTTTTTTTATTATGACAGTGTGGTGAATATAAACATTATCATCAAGAGGAAATATTATGGTAACGATTGTTTTTTCAAGGCAATGCTAATTAAAGAAATGATTATTATTTGCAAAAATTATCTTTAAGTACTTATTATAATTATTGGAAATGATAGAAGCTGAATTAATTTCTAATATTGACATTTTATTAATGAAATTCTATAAAAATCTTTAAAAACTTTTTATGAACTATTGATTTAAATCCATTGAATACTAAAATATGAACTTATTTGATTGAATAAATGAATGTCTTTATAAATTTTTGTCGAATTCGCGGTACACATTTTTCTTACACTTTAGATAATGAAAATCAACAACCATACTAATAAAATCAAAATACCATACTAATATTCTATAGTACTTATAGATTCTTAGATTTGAAGACATAAAATAGTCTCGTTAACCCTAAACGTTAATACGAACATACTCATATTATAATTCATAATAAAATCCAATAACACATTTTATGTAATTTCTTTAAAATTTTTGTAAGTAAAACCTCTAATATAAACTTTTAGTTATAATCACTGAATTTTTTTTTTTGTCCTTCTTAAACACATGTACTGCATGTAATGGTAAAATATCAAATAAGTAAAATCAAAATAATTATTAAAAATTAGTCAAAATTATATGTTCAATAAATGTTTAATAAGGATGTTAGCTCTACATTTAAATACTATGAATATTAAATGGTAATTTATAAATGTTAGTATATTACTCGTATTTGTACGCATAAAAGAGAGTGGTATTTACGATTAAACATGAAATGATCAGTGAAAGATACTTTTACATATTTCAGAAAGGATACAGTTTCCGTATTATTTTGCAATTATATCTCCTACAAACGATACAAACAGTAGTATTAACTCCTTCTTACTAGATAATTTTCCCAGTGTTTCAGTAAAATGTAAATCAGTTGACTCTTTATTAGAAGTCGATAATTCGATCTAATACTCTTTAGATTTTCTTCATTCACTTAGCCCATCTTCTCGTTTACCACTTCAAACTTTGCACCTAAAAATTAGTGCGCCGATAATATTTTATTTTATTATACTATGTAATGGATTCAGGCTCAAGTGAAAGCACTACATAAATATGTTATTGAGGCAAACATTTTTACTGGCGTTAATCAAGATGTTTTTCATTCTACGGACTCTTTTAGTACCGTCAGATTATCAAATCCGATGTGAACGCCTCCAATTTTCAGTAAAATTATGTTATGCAATAACCATTTATAAGGCTTAAGGAAAAAATATAAGTTACTGGAATATATCTGAGAAAATATTGCTTGTATCATGGACAATTGTACGTGGTCTGTTCCAGAGTAAATTTATCTGATAGTCTATTTATCTTGTAGCCTGAAAATAATATTAAAAATTTAGTCTATAGAGAAATCTAAAAAAAAATAACTTTTAATTCTTAAGTGATTTTATAACCATCATAATAATTATTTGATGCTCGATAAACTTAATTTAATTTATATACATATTAATAGTAGCAAATAATTAAAATAGGTACTTCAACCGTTACACTTAAAAATACTGCTTTCATATTGAGTTACACCCAATAGGAGTTACACTCGAAAAATGCATAATGTGAAACATTGAGTAATCAGATACATAACACTACATTAATATATATTTATATAATAACCTGACAATAAAACAAATAGAAATTTGTGAAGAATCAATAGAAAACTGTTATACGGGACCGATGTTAGAGGAAGAGGCAATACCATGGGCTTGGTAAGGGAGGGGTTTTGAGTGTTCAAACACCCCTCGAAATTAAAGAAGAGAACATTTTAAAATAAATATTGTGAATTAAACTTAATGTATAAAGAATTTTTCGTTAAACATTATATTCTTATTCTAGAATGTTCGGGAGTTGTAGATCGCTAGGAGATTCCTAATTAGTCTAATCGGGTTTTAAGAATAACATATATTTTTATACATGCGGTTTTCGTTTGGCGGCGCGCATCCTCCCACTTAATACCCATCAACTCCAATTTTAATTACGGTGCATACATTGTTGGCAATGATCGAAAATAGACTTTATAACGTTCACTGCGCGAAACAAAGCCAGATGGAAGGGGAAATATCGGGTACGCGTTGCGTCGGCCGTCATTCGACATGCGCAGACACCGTGTCTTCTCTTTTGGAACGAAGAGTAGTAATATATTCTATACTAAATAGATGATATCCAATTTGACAGACATAAATAGATTGGTTGTTTGTGTTTTAAAATTTATAAATATCGATGGACAGCGATTATCAGATTATCGATTATCGAGCGGCTACCTTCAGTTATATTGTCCGTTGAAGTTTCGGTTTAAACATTGTTCGATTTTTCATTAGTGTGAAATTGTGTAATGTGCAAACTGCCAATAAGTGTGTAGTGAAAAATCTTTACAATAAAGCATTTTTTCGTTAATAACATTTTGACTGATGAGGAATGCAAATTAATTTTAACCAATTTTTGGAATGCATTAAATAATTATAATTTTCCTACAGAAAGCACGCGTAATCTAAAATTTCAAATACAGTGGATTGATCAATTTCCTTGAATTTTATATTCAAAATTCGAAAACGATATTTATTGTAAATATCGTTTAATTTTTGCGAAAGACGTTTCTGGTAAAGATAATAATCAAAAACTAGGTAATTTTGTTTCAAAAAGCTTCAATTATTGGATAAAAGTAAAATAAAAATTTAGTAAACATGAAAAAAATTGGGTGTACCAAGATTTTCAAAAAAACAAATTAATCGAAACAATTTTAAAGATTCTACGCCGGAAGAATATTAAAAAAAAGCACTTTTTATATCCTTTTTTGATCATTCTATAACACATTTAAAAAGTAAGTTTGAACAGCATTATGATTTAATTTTATCCTATCAAAAAATTATGCCGAATAAACTTGTTTTTACAAATGAGAAAGATGTTATTTATTTATGGGATTTTTACAAGACAATACTTTCGGATCATCAACAGTTTGTATCGGAATATTTATTCTGGAAATCAAAATGGGTAAAAGAAAAAGATTGTAGACCATCCTCAGCATTTGAAATGTGATTCTGAATTTTTCCAAATATAAAACAATTGTTAACTGTTATTTCTACACTTTCCGTATCAACAACTACTCCAAAAATAACTTGTTCAACATTACGACGTATTAAATCTTACTTGAGAAATTCAACAGGAAATGAACGATTAACTGGACTTGCTTTGCTAAGCGTTCATCGTGAAATTGATATTGACCAGGAAGAAGTAATAAATATTTTTAAACTCAAACCAAGAAAACAAGGTTTCATCTTATAATGTTTTTTATATTTTTAAATTTGTAATTTATATATACAATATATTGTATTGGCATTCAATTTTATTAAATAAATAATTAATATTTAATTTTTATGTTTATAATTAATATAGAACTAGACCAAAACCCTCTCCGAAAATATTACCTACCTACGCCCATGGGCAATACCTCTACCAATGAATGACCAATTTATATAATATATATATATATATATATATATATATATATATATATGAATACAATATGAATATTATTCAGCAATCATCAACAAAGTATTAAGTAATTTTAGTATTTTAGAAAGTAGTCGGCAAATATGTATATTTATGAACCCCTCACCACGATAAATATTTACTATCCCCAGCCATACTATTATATCTTAATTATTGCAACAGTATTACATGGTTAAACTCGAATTTACATATATTATCAAATTTACAAATTTATTATTAAGATTTTTATACTTTAACTCGGCACAGACAAATAATTCAACTAATATATATGTACATAACTTTCATGTAGTTTTTGTATAAATTTCAACTGTGTCATTAAGCTAGGCCCAGGTCGACGTAGTTACATAATGAATTTGCACTTAGCCAAAAGTTCTCATTTCATAATTAAAGTTTCAACATATTTCTCCTATTTCATAGACATAATAATGTGTCCCTCGAAGCAATTATTTAACCCGTTGCCTTAATTGACTCATATGGACTGTACGTATATCGAAATACAAATATTCCAAAGCATTTCTCATACTAAACCACATTTATCCCATGAACAAACATAAACGTTGCAATGATGTAATTCATTCCGTCCCTACTTGTAAGTTATGTATGCAAGATTCTGATAAATAACGAGTACTGTAATAATTTAAAAATATTGCTGCTGAATTATTCAAACATAATAATATTATTATAGTGTACGTACATATTGTAAATCATTCGAATAAAAGAAAAAAATAATTGTGTATAATATGATACTTTAAAAAAATAAAATATCATATTGATTTTAACTAGTTTTACTATTCGTTTTAATCACTGTCATAATAACTACATTAATAGGTGTGACAATACAAGTTACATTTTTTCTTTTCTCGAAAACCTTGTCCAAATGAACGCACGTGTAAATATTGCATTTTTATGCGTATTGGGATCAGTCTTTTCTTTTCAAAAGAAACCTTTCAAACACGGTTTATCTAATTTACAAAATCTTTAGAATTATTTATACCTACAGTTCTGATACCATAAAACCTATAAAGAGAGGTCCACTGTAACATCCCAATGGAATGGATATCTCAGTAACATATTCATTTTTATTACATTTTTTTTTTTTTTTTTTGTCTAGGTATATTTCAATAAGAGTATTCTTTAGAACGCTAAACATCTATAGCAACATTTGTATTTTCATCCCTTAACCGATCGGAAAAACTTACCATTCATTTTTTTTCTATAGAAATATAATTATAATCTAAATATAATTTAGAAGTTATGGTACAAGTTATTATATTTCTATGTATCGCAATCAAAAATCGAATAATTAGCTTTATGAATACTGTATAATTTTGGTTTATAAGATATAATACTTGTATTCGGACTGACTCAATAAATTAAATAATTATATTTATGATAGAAATACTCATTAGTACGATAATATAACACCATTAACTGTTGTTAAATCGTATAAATATGCAAATAAATAGTGCAGCCATATAAATGTCTCGGTATAAGATGATCTGTACATTTGTTACCAATCTGATTTATACTGATTTATTACCTTTCCAGTTATATTCCGAGTACGTTTATTCTCTTATATTAAATTGTATTTTCATTACGTTACATATTGACATTTTCATATTGAATCGCACTAACATTTTTTTACCCTTTAATTGTATGTGAATTCAATATTCAAATTAATTTTTTCCCATTCGGTTAAGGGACGAAAATACAAATTTTACTTTATTTGTTTAACGTGTTTATTTCCATAAAACTGCAGGCACTTAAATGTAAATAAAAACAGTATCTACAGGGATATTTTCATCGGTATATCGGGGTGGACCACTAGGTTACATCGGTACGCGTGTAAAACGTATGGTTTTTAACGGCGCGCGAACATTTTCAAAATTATGTATTTTATTGACGAAACAAATGTTCCTCCGGCGTGAGACGAAATTCGTGTAGAATCGTTTAATGACATCGGATCGGATGCTTTTACCGGGTGCTTGCCTGCAGTGTTGCAATAACGTCTGAAATAGAATTTTCGGTTTAAATCGGTTCCAGCAACATGATAGTATATGGCATACCATCACACGCGGTACGACAATAACACCGTAATATGGTTTAAAGTTCATATTCGGGAATTTTATAGAGCACAACTCCCGTGTGGTAAAAACGACGTCGCCATTGATCACCGAAATACATTGTTGCGTGCAGTGAAGGTAGCCCGCGTTTCAGCGGTGAGATCGATATAATTTATTGTTCTCGAAACAAATGAAGTGTAAGCTTCGAATACAATATTTACGAGTAGGTATAGTTGTAGGCGCGCGTGTATGTGTGTGTGTGTGTGTGTCGAAATAACGGTGAAACGATGATGACCAATGGGGAAAAGGCTCGCAATGATTTTTTTTCTGCAGTTATGTATTGTACAATAGTAAGAAGGCTTACAAGTCGTAACGAATAGGCGCGGCACGTGGAATCACCACTGGTTTGTTGTGTTTCCTGAGACAATTTAGTTGGGATTCTTGAAGGAGCGAAAGATTTTTACCGACCGTGTGTGTCGGCAACTGTTTGGCGAAAAAATTACCTGCAATACACTCGAGGGTCACCGTTTCGTGTTTACAGAAATCCGATGGATTTCACCGTTTTTCCTCTACAGGTAATAAAAATGTAGTGGGTACATATATGTTCCGTTTCTTATATTTTTTTCAGCGAAGAAAACGAAATATACGTACAAAAATATGGTTGTAAGTGGCATTCCCTTTCGAATAAAAGATATCATACGTACGCATATATATATATATATTAAATTGTAAAAATAATAGACATTATTACACGATGTAGGTATTAAGTGTCACAGTTGCTTTGTCTTACTATTTTGTGAAAATGTTTTTCAATTCGATTTTATTACTGGAAAGTAAAATAAAATGAATAAAAATATTCTGACTTCACATCTAATCTACAACGCCAAAGAAACTTAAACAATACCCATTATTTTTTAATTATTCTATATTAATAGCGTTTTATCGTTTCGCCCGTCTTTAGCGCTTACGAATGGATCTTACAAAACAGGCGCACATTTATTAACGTGTTCGTCCGGGATTATGATTGTGTACGAAATCAAAAGTTCCCGGTTTTCAGTAGTTGTTCTAAACATAGCAATTCATTGTGTATACGTATTCAGTTTTTGTTTCCTTCTTTTTACGACGGGCCGTCCGGAAAGAGACAAATAAATATATGTCTAATAGGCATCGTGGATAGAGAACTACTACTGGGCACTGTACATTTATTATGTTACGTATGCGATACTGTTACTGGAGGGCGAGACGATGTCATGTAGCGCGTAGCACGACAATTAGTGGAACCGACGGAGAGCATTCGTTTTCATTCCACGTACATTGGAAATTAAAGTAATTTAAAAAGAATCGAATTTTTGTAGGCAAAACATGTACTGAGCACGCGTTTCTTGTTGGAAAAAAAAATGTGTTTGTTCGACCGTGTAGGCTACTGTTTCTTAAATAAAGCTATTTGTACGAATAAAAGTGTTGATAATAATAATAATAATAACAATAATAATAATAATAATAATAATAATAATAATAATAATAATAATAATAATAATAATAATAATATTAATAATAATATTTATTGCGCGTCCCGTCCGACGACGAAGGCAAAATGTAATGAACGTTATCTCTTAAAGTCGAAGATAGCTGGAACAAAACCAACCGTGCAATGTTTAAGCGTGGTTGTTTTCGGTTTATAATGTTGTCGAACGAACAAAAGCACGATATATGCCTTCCGCAGTTTATTTCGAAGTCCGACAAAAGCCGTTCGAACGGATTTCCGGCGGTGCACCCCCGATCTTCCGGTTTGTCGACGATTCCCCCCCCCCTCTCCATCGATAGTGATTTTTTTCACCAATGTATTATGTACGGTTCGAGAAAAAATGCTATTAGTACATCGTGTGTACGTATAGTATACGTCGTATACGCTATCATGACGCCACGACGAGAAGTTTTTACTATCATTCTATCTAATTTTTTTTCGCGATTTTCTACTCGATATATACGTTAATGCGATGTTTATACGTGTACGGAGGTTAAAAGATGTGCAGATAATCCGGTGTCACAGTCGTGTGCAGTAGTGTTTATTTTTTTTTCTCTCGGTCGAACACGCGTGATTTGAAATCGGGGCCATTAAAAGGTCATAGGTAAAAATAAAAAGTATCGTTCATATTATATCCTGTCGCGGCGATTGTCAGTCTCATAATTTTCCATGACATAAATCGACGGGTGAAAAATAAAAAGTAGTAACAATTTTTTTTTTTTAAAAGTAAAAAATAAAACCAAAGTTTCTTTCTCTAATATCGAATCATTTGTCATCCATCATAGCGCAGATTTTGGTCTTGTATATATAACTGGGTAATATTGCACAATGTGTGTGTGTGTGTGTGTGTGTAGGTATACGCCAGGCGGCTCGATTCGATCCGGAGTAATAGTTACATGCTTATGATGCGACTTTTGGCGGCGAAAAACCGTAACTCGATTTGGACGACGGCGGCGAAGGAAAAAGCCCGTAACGCGCCTGCGAGAATCCCATTAAAAGTTACTATTTAGGTACACATAATGCGTACCGAGGCATTTGCACTCTATAACCGCTGTGGGTTTTTCACGGCGCATAATGCATAATGTGCAAAATGGATGTTGACTTTGTGAATCATCCCTTGTGACGTGCGCGAACTCGGGAGGGTTGAAAAAGAAACCTGAATACCTCGCGTACTCTGCGACCGACTAATGATAGAGCGATGAGGGTGTCGGAGTGGTGGAATAATGGTAAACGGAACGGGATTATTTCCATTAGCGGAACACACACGGTATTCGGTTAACACTGTTTTCAGCTCCTTTGGTTTAAGTGGATAATACTATGAGTAGTATTGTACACGTGTGTATTTAATGTCGTGAAATTCGGTCATCGTACAAATGTGATCTAATTGTATTTTTGACGGACACGTTGTATACATACAAAAACGTGATTTGCGGTCAAATTATACGGTGGACGATCCTCGTAAGACTTATTTTGTAATCAGCACTAAGTAAGTATTTTAACCGAATACACTTTATAGGTCAATGTGTGAAGGGGTAGAGCGAGAAAACACCTTAAATTAACCATAAACTTTATTATTATAATGCTATTATAATTTTACATGTTTTACGGGTTATAGACATTATTTGTGATTTGTTAAAAATAAAAAAATAAATATTTTTCGTTACTTTCGATTATAAAAATGAATGCCTCGAAATATATACATGTTTAATGAATTTCTCTATAGATCAGAAGAGTGTTTGGGTAAGATTTGAATAATATAATAAAATTAGTGAGTTCCGTAATTGACTATTTTTATTTTTTGTATTTGGTTACGTTCGAACTATTTTTAGTCTTATAAATAGCTAAGCCATGTGAATATTATAAACTGCGTCCACCGTATAATATCACGGTACGTGTATTACACCATCCGGGTTGAATTTGTGTAATGGACTTCCTTGAACAGCAGTGGGTACCGCGGCCGAGGAAAGGAATGTTCCGTAACTTACCGGAATACTTCGATTCTTTTAAAAACACCCGGAATCACATGTGATAATTGTATACGGGCAGGCGTTTTGTGTTATCATTTAGAAAAACAACCGTTAATCACGTTTTCAGACCTTTACACTTTATCTGTCCAAGCAGATCTCGATGAAAAGCTCGAAAGCTTTTTAGCGCAAACTGCAAAAACACTGTTTGATATATCGGTGTTATCATTTATCGGCCAACGTGTTCGTGCACGGTTCTCGGTTCGTTCTTAAGCCTTGTGGCGCTCTGCAAACCGATATGTATGCGCGAGGCTATGTCAGTGCGATTTCCCTTGGTTGGGAATGGATATTTAATTGATCTAGAAACAAAATTTACATTTTCTTACGGTTAGCTATAACGTCGTTCAATCGAGATGAATAATAATAATAAAAAAAAAAAAAAAAGCGAAAATCTTTTATTTATTTTAAACATTTTTTTAAACATTCATAACAGGCAAACGTATTACTATGATCTAACAAGGGCGAAAGTAAAACAATGCATGGTGTAGGAACCATAAGCCTGTAACTCCCTCCCTTCCACGGCAAAGTGATCGATACGGACGGACAAAGTCAGTGATCGACGAAATAAACGATGAAATGTGTTTTGCTATAATCGCGCGAAATTATTCGAAAGCGTGCGCTGCCGACGGACTCTGGCCGAGAACTTCGATTCGAACCGTCACGCGAGATGACGAATGCCCGTAGTCGGTTCGGCGGATGGGCAAGGACCGCGCGGATATCGAAACACGTCGCGGCCAATCGATTTACCGATAAACGTGGTCTACTCGCGAGCCCTATTCTCCCGTCGAACTGCACAGGCCAACGGATCCTCGTCCCTTACACGAAAAACCGAAAACGTTGTGATCGCGTACACGCGTCGGACGTGTCGGGTTAGGACATTCGGTTCGAGTTTTTCGTGCGGACCTGCACGCGCTCTCTCTGTATCTCTCTCTCTCATCGCTATTACGGTATCGTAACGATATCTATTATGCATACGGTACGCGAACCTGCGCCGCGTTATTGCTGTGCGCGTTTTACGATTTTACCGCTCGAAACGCGTTCAGCTCAACCTTATGCAATAACGTGTTATAATTTCAGCGTTTTACAACCGACAGTAAACGTGATGCGCGCGATGCACAACCGACGTTAAGAGTTATCGTTCGCGCCACCACCGTCAACATAAATATCCTCCCGCCGCGGTCCGCACGACGAAAAACAATTACATTTTTTTACGACTGGTAAACGACGACCGTACGTGTGTTACGCTACTGTTGTCGCGTCAAATGTTTTCTTCTTTTCGGCTTTACCGCACTGTCTACGTCCTTCGCCACAAATGGAACCGAATTGCTCTCCTTCTCCTTCGCTAGTTGCTTTCCATTTACTCTTACTCTTTTTGACGATACGACCTCCCCGTTGTTGCCGTTTTGTGTTCCGTTTCCATCCTGCGTTCAGACAAATCCGTAAGGTCAGCCTACTACTCCTGAGGACTCCAGCATTAGTCGTTTGAATTTGACAGGTTTAACGCAATCGTTTGAGAACAGGGATCTATTTGTACGTTGAAAAAATAAAAATAGTATTATTTAATAATTTTTACTTGGTAAATCGTACCTGTCGTTTAATGTAATATATATTGCGACTAATAAAATATTGAAATTATTGAAACTATAAATAAAACAAACATTAATAATTCTATTAATTACTAATATAATATAGAGAGGAGCTCTCGTGAGACTGACGGAATACCAAGCAAACAATAGATTATAATATTACGGAGTGTCCAAAAAGTCTCTACCCTCAATACCTGGCTAGTATCCACAACATCAACTCATAAGCTATAGAATGGATCAATTTATTAGACAAAATCTTATGATTTATGAACTATAACACATATTTTTAATTTTAAATTGATCCTGATTGTCACACTTATTGTGATTACTATGATTATGATTTAGTTTAGGACTAAATATTCCAGATCGATACATATTATTATCTCTATTAGCGGCTTTAATTATAATTATATATTATCGCTTAGGTTTCATTTTCCGAAATCGTATAAATTATTATTGTAAAATGTCAGGACATAATAGGTTTGTGTTTATGCTCGCGTGCTTATAAGTGCGTTTACATATGTATGAGCTTTCATGAGCTTTCACGGGTGCGTATAGAGCACTAAATGTGATAAGTATCTTGTATAGTGCGTACAAAATATGTGTGAAATGCATTTTTATGGTTCCAATTACGTTAATGCTTCGATTTTATATTGTTAATACCACAATCAAATATTTGTTTATATAGAGTACGTGTACAGTATATATTGAATATGTTACACCTGTTTGCTATTGTTATGGTTATAGAATGAAAAAGCATTATAACTCACTAGTAATTTCAAAGTCTTGGGAAAAATAAGAACATTGGTTTTACGGTATAATATAATGTCAAATAAATAATAGCATTTTGTTTTAGCTACATCATTTCATTTATGAATCACTAAATAATGCAATTAATAATTATAACTAGGTAATCAGAAGTCTGTAGAACACGAAAACGATGTATTTTACAATATAAAACGTGTAATCTGTATTGAAAAAATTATATATACATTCTTATGTATTCTTAACAACTTTCATCGTTCACCTATTCTGAGACAGAAAAATATTTCTGATTGAAAAATGCATAAATAAATGAAATTTCAACATTACGATACATCGTACCAACAAATTTTAACATTTTTGAAATGTCTGATTTTTAAAAATCTTACATCGAAAACCAGTAACCAATATGATTGATTATGTAGACACATAATATTGTAACGATCGAAATAAGATTATGGTATTTGAGAAATCCAACAAAATATCGGCACATAATTTCGCTTATATACCTAGTTTAAATACTGATAATTAAATACAAATTTAATATTTTATTTAGATGTATTTACGTATTTAATATCATATTTTGCTCTGGAATAAAAAATAAAAAATACATGTATAGCTGATAAAAAAAATAAAAAGAATAAAAAGATAAAAATGTCAATATAAAATGATTATAGAATAAGTAGAATTTCAGTTTAGAGTATAAAGTTTTTAATAATAATTATAAACGAACGAATGTTCTCTGAAAGCAAACATTTACCGATAAACTGAATAAAACGAGTAAGGAAAAGTCACCCTATATAATATGTATTATTAAGTGCGTGGGTGTGTAGACCACCACGGTGGTGCACGCGTGCTAGACTTTGATCGACGAGTGCACGCATAGCGGCAATAAATCGGAGCGTCTCAACTATACTTTGATCCGTTCTGTCTGTATGGATATTATTATGATTTTCGATAACGGCGCATATACACGAACCGATTCCGTTCTTTCTAGGACTGTAAAATATCGTTATTGTTATTGTAATTATTATTATTGTTACCGTCATTATTATTATTATCGTCATCGTTTTCATCGTTTTCGCAGTGTCACGTAGACAAATTAGTAGTCAATTAAAAAAAAAAAAAAAAAAAAAAAAAAAAAACAATGACACTAATTTACTATAATTACAATTATTTAAATATGTATAATTCGAGTGTACATGAATAGGAAACAGTAACCGATTAACACGCGTATACGATAACGGAATATTTATCGGAAATTCGAGGAATGCGGTTGCGTTGTGGAATACGTTACTGTTTGGCGAAACTATAGCATATTTTTTATATTGTTATTGTTGTTACGAGGGTGCGATGCTGCATGTCTACTCACCAAGACACCTTGACTGCAGCTCGGGCACTCTGCGGGGACACGATCGATGCGTTGCATTGTTATATAGGCACTCCACCGGAATACTAAACCGGTGTAAGTGAACGGTATGTGACGTTTTTAACAAATCGTTCAGTGCCCGCACTCCAACGGAAATTGGAAATAGCCGGCATTCGGGTTGGGGTGTCGTTCGAAATTTCGTATTTGTTCCTTAGCTATACCGTTGAAAATGTTTGGAAAAACGCGGAGAATCGTATGCGGAGCACTCGACTCGTTTACGGTAGTAAAAAAAAAAAAAAACACCTTTATTCCCATAGTTGTCGTGCACTACAGTTCGGACCACAATGACCGGGCGCAGACGATCGCGTTCGTAATGTTTACACGCATAGAACACCGCAACGTCGACCCGTGAACGCACCGAGCCGTCGTTATCGTACGGTGTGCAGATCGGCGTACACCTCTAGTTGGCGTTGGCGAGTTCGGTTAACGTGTCCGAGCCCGTGTTCGTACCACCGAGAGACGCTTTCGGTCGTCGCGGTGTACGGTCGTCGGTCGTTACGATTTGTTCGATTGTCGGTCGTCCGAAAACCGTAACGATACACCAGACGTGTTTTGGCGGACGGCACGCTGGCGGGGTGCACCTCGCTCCGTCCGACATCTCCCCGCGGTAAGATTTACCGGCTCGATTTTTGCGAATCAAAACCATTACGTACGTAATGATACGATACCCTCCGTCGACCAGCACCGCGGTAAAGGGACGATATGTACTTGCGGGTTGTGCGATTTCTCAAAATCAAATGCATAATGTGATGACCACATTATATTATACGCGGTCGGGATGATTATCATCACCGCATGTTCATGAAACAGCAGCATCGGTAAAACGTTCAAATACACGTGCATGATTCTTTTTTGTTTTATTAGAAAAATTAACAATCTGTGCGACGTGCACAACAACATAATAGGATAATATTTACAAACACATGAAAAAAGGCAGAGGAGGGAGGCCATCATCCAGTGGTAGAACCCTCTGTGACAAATTTTATACGTTTATATACGTATTTATATACGTATGCTTAGTGTTGTGGGTTTTTTTTTTAGTGAAGATCTCAACACCATTTACGGTTTAATCGACAGACCGGGTTGTCGGGAAGATTGACGGTAGAATGACGGGAGATTAGAGGATTGTAGTGGGAATGGAGTTTTCTGTGAAAGTGAAAATTTGAATAATGTTTTTTTTTTTTATTAATTGATTTATTGTCTCTATTTTGAGATCGTTATGTAGAGAATTATTTGACACATACCATGGAGCTGAGGTTTGACACATACCATGGAGCTGAGGTTATGACAAGAAGTGGGATGGATTGAAATGTCTGAATAGTGCGAGTTTGAAAATGCTTAGCGTCTCCCGCACACATGCATGTTACCGGCAATATGGATAGTTCAGGTATTTTGCAAAATATCTAGGTATTATGCATATCACCTACCGGTTTTAGACAATGTAAACAAAGCATATGATTTTCAACATTATTTTCTATACAACCAAGGTATTTTATAAAATGCCTCAGCGTTAGATAAAATGCAATTTTTTTTTTTTTTAGACAAAGTATAAAAATATTTATTGTATGTTATATATTTTATTGAAATTCGTATAATTATTAAATACTACTCATTTTTTTGAAGCTTTTTTTTTTTTTAATTTTTTGTCGACATGGTTCACAAAAATACAAAATGTCTTTATATGGTCACATCGTTACGTGTTATATTTTTACATTTATTATCAAGTTCCTTGATCACTCGATCATGCGCATCATGTCGTATTGATAGGCGTGTGATTTGCACATAATACAGTACAAAATTGTCATTTTTTATAGGAAATATAAGTTTTATTTTTCCTTGCACAACCTGCACATCATACCCACTACAAAATTAATTAATTAATTAATCAATTAATAAATATAAATCTAAAAAAGAAATTTTTTATAAACATTTTATAAATGTAATTTGTAAATTTTCTTTTCTTTGATAAATTCAAATTAACTATTATAAGCTGATGTTATTTTGATTGTTAATTAATTAGATGCATTTATAGCTTAGGAATACATTTGAAAAGTGAAAAAGAAACATGCAAATAAATGACTTCCTAGCCTTTCAGGCATAGAATAATATATTATATAATTATTTACGTTTTGATTATACGAAAGTCATTAGGTTGTTTCTTTTTACGTCCAGCTTTAACTTCTAATATAATTTCTATCAAATCATTGTATTGTTCGTCAGATAATAAACTGGTATTATTGGCCAAATGTTTACGATTTATATGGACTTCATTTTAATCGTATTGATAGATGCAACACCGCAATGAGACACAAGAATGACGAAAATGTATCAAAGTACGTTATATATAAGTTCGTACAATACTATACCTCAGAATTATTTTCATAGTAGTAGGATTATAATCTTAATTTTTATTGTATCAAATCGTGCACACATGCACGCATATATACGATAAACGCGTAAAATATATATACGAATATACGTAAAATCGTCGGTAATAAGAGATGCCAAATTTCGTTTACTTTCATCGTATTGCCTACTCCACGTTTAGCATTATACGTAGTACATAGGCAAAGCTCGAATTATGTATATTGCCTAGTGATTTTCAACATTTTATATAATGCCTAGACATTTCGCAAAATGCCGGATTATCTATATTGCCGGTAATTAAGATAACTGTATGTTTCGACGAATGATCGTCTACAATGCAATCTTAAGATATACTTTATAAGAATATTTTATTAATTCAGTATGAAGTAATATTATGAAGTTATAAGTATATATATATACGAGTATATAACCATAATAGGCAAAATATTCAAACGTGTCGACTGCCTCTGTGCTTATAAAGCCCAGAGAAAGATTAGTTACGTGGTATTATTCAATCAATGTGCACTTCGAAACGGTAGACAAGAGGTCGTATAACGTATTATATATTTATTTAAAGTTTATACATTCAAAAAGGGTTAAGAGTACAGACATATCTAGTTGTAAAGTGAAAATAAAAAATAAATAAGTGATACATAATATCAATAAATACATGTAGGTTTAACTATTATTCATTATAATATTATTTAATTTAGGGATGAATACAAAATAAAGGTTATAATATAGGTATATTTTTACAAGTATTTAAAAGGCGATAATTTGAACTATATTTAATTATGTTTATTGACCATTGCAATGCTAAAAAAAGTGAATATTTTTTGATTTAATAGTTGACATTTTAAAGTTTATCTTCTTTAGAATTTTGAGCTGGATAATTCATGAACAGAAGGTATGTTATTGTATAATATCTCAGTTTAGTCCGGAGACTCCGTATATTTTGGTAATACCTATTAAACTATTACATTTTTTTTTTTAACTTATTACTATTATTATTATTTGTAATATTTAAAACTTTAACTCTTTTATAGAAATTTACGTTTTTTAAGCTAGAAGGAGATTTTCTGTTATATTTGATATACCAACTGCTATAATCAGTTTAACTCTTTTTGCCCAGTTCAAATCGTAACTGTTCTATGAAAACCTGTTGATGTGTTGTTCTATATTCAGTGATTCATACATAACTATAACGGTCGATAGTTCGTTATCTATTTTTAGATTTAAAAAAAATGATGACGTTAAGTTATGAATATAATTCTAATAGCGAGGTTTTAACTCAAATTCGGCAAACAATTTTAGTTCGAAAATAGTATTAATATAATAATAAATAAAAAAAACATAAGTTTGCAAACATTTTTATCGATTTGAATGTATTGCTTGAAATAACATTAAAAGTATAGAGCACAATAATATTCTAATACAAAAATAATATGAATGAAACCGGAATTAATATCACTAACTAAATCCATTCCTAGCACGGCGTTCGTTGATCAATGTGTATTGTGTAATATAGTTGTAGAATATTCGAAAACACTGTTTATTTTTCGTTTAGATGATTAGTTGAATTTTTTAATTAAAAATCTGTGTTGACTATTAATTTAAAACTCCCACCGCCGAAAACGAACTCCGGATAAACTGTATGCAAGCGCAGGATATGTTATTTCAAAGGAATAATATAGCCTACTTAATCATACGTAATATTTACACGTTTACATGACGTTAGAAATTGAAGTGTGTATAGTTGTTTACAAGATAGTTTTTTTTGATTCCAAATAATTTTTACCAAACCAAATTCAAAAAGTTATACTGATACATTCTATTGTATTCGTTCAATAGACAAATTAATAAGCTGTTATGCATTACTTTGTATGTATTATATTGATAAAAACTAGGGTTGACGTGTCGACATCGTTCTTAAAGCCATTTATTAGTTTTAAAACTTTAGACTCAGATCCGATCGATTTTACTTCTTAAATTTTTGAATACTAACGCCGATTCTATAAGTATTACAAAAAAAAAAAAAAAAAATCGGTCATCCTTACGTGTATTTAAAATAGCCATCATTTTTGACAAGGATCGCATTTAATTTATCTCGTAAATAATAACACTAAATCATAAGAAAATCACAAAATATATGAGAATTTATTTTCATCTCTGTTTTATTTGAAAAATAACAGCAATAATACTTAAAAACCTCTCTTTAATTTTAATAACAATACATTTTTTTATCGACAGTTTTTCTAAATAATGAAACCAACTTTTTACTTTCATGAAATGTAACGGGTTATTAATATATTTTTTTTTTTTTTTACTTCGATCAAATTAAAAACTGAAAATAGAAGTTAAAAAAATAAGATATCAGTTAGGGTTCCAAGATTCTTTTTTAATATATTATCGAGTACATGGTATACATAATACTTTTGCTGTTCCTGGACATAAAACGTCACATTTTAAACTTTTTCTGTCTTAAACCTTATTGATAGACCTTTTTATCTATGTGAGTATACAATTGTTATCTGTTATACGATTTTTTTTTATACGTAATATCACGAATATACACACATATAGTAGATCCAACCAAAAAAGAACGAAAACAATTTTATGCAGTAAAGATCAGCTCAATTTGATAAAAACAAAAATAACCAAATGCAGTAGGATTAAAAAAGAATCGGTGGCAATGCCTATCGTTGCTCTACCGATCTTTATTTATTATACACAAATATTCTGGTAAAATATTATTTGGACGACTTTCTTTTTGTGATAATTTACTTTTTAATTGGCTCATAATTCATCTCTAAGAATTTAAGAGTATAATAATTTTGAATTAAAACGTTTAAAATTTTAAAACTTAAATTTTACCTATTGTTATCTTGATTATATCCATTAAGAGCAGTTACAGAATACTGAAAGTTATAACATTTTAGGGCGTTAGATATTATACTAACTTTCTCTATTTGTATTTAAATTCAAGTCTAAGGATGTTATAGATAGTCAGAAAATAAAATTTTTCATGAAAATTTGGTTTTAATTTTGCGATTAATATTCGTGCACTTTTTGCTGGATCATGAGAGAAATTTAATTTTAATATTTATATTCAAATGTGTCGATAAACATAAATTAATTTGTTCAGTGTCTATGGATCAATTGCAAACAATAAGAGGATTACGTCTAATAGAGTGAATATCAGCCATTTCTAGTACAATGACTAACAACCAACAGTAATACGATTACGTGAAATCGTCTACAAAATACTCTTAGAAAAATACGTAGTATTCTATGTAGCGTTCTTGAAAAAAAAGCATTTTAAATTAAACGGATGGTATAATCATGAGATGTAAATTTTTTTTTTATTCAATTTCATTTATTGCCGTACATAATAGATAATTGTATAGAAATTTAGTATTATTTTATGCGGCTATATTTAAATAATTTAACATGTTAACTTCAATTTAATATTTGGCTGTGTAAGATATTAGAAATATTAATAATTAAATATACATATTTAACCGTGGTACATTGAAATGGATTTCTATGTCATCTATCATTAAATACAACATAGCAAGATTGATATGCAAATGCATGAACTTACGAGCCTTGTTTATTATTAATATTATCATTTTCTTCCCTTCTTTGATAAACTGATTGCTCGGAAAATTTCATTTCATCCTGCAATTCGTTTAAAAATGTAAAACGTAGACATACTGCTGCAAATCACTCAACTGCGGCCATATCGATTATGATCATTTTTTTTTTTTTTTAAATATTTCAAATACTCCGTCGATGATGAAATCGGAAATATAATATTTATATCAATATGATTTATAACACGAGATTTACTAAGTGTTTGTAAAATACTATACCGTTTTTGGCAGTCAAATTAATTAGCATTATTTCGATCGGTTTTTCATTTAAAACAATACACGCGTTTAAATAAACGAACGCATTATTATTTGCAATAATAGCTAATTTTGTTTTCGTACTAGTCGTCGGATAATTAAAAACGTAGGTATTGTACTCTATCGCTTAGAACGAACTGTTCGCATATCCTACGAGCAAATAAGCATTTCCATACTAGCTCTTTCCATACTAAGGGGACGCGGGATGAGACGTTTGGAAAAATTCGAATAGATTTTGTATTCGGCATTTGTTTTATTTTCACTTCGTCGTCGCTATACTAATTTTTAGATTCCCGGGATCGAACCGATAATTATTACAGAACCCGAAGGTATAATAACGCGTACTACACTGTTCGTACAGCGCGCGAGGCCCGCGTGTTATATACGCACTTGACCTTTTTTTCATTAAAAACTGTACTCGTAAATTCACGAGATCCTGCGTTTCCAGGAAAATAATAGCGCCTACACGCTGTACGTGTTCGACAAACAAACAACAACAACGACGGTGACGACGACGGCATGCTGCAGCTTATGTTCGGACGAAATTCATTGTTTCATCTGTCGATAAGTAATCGGATTTAATTTGGTTGTAAACACCGCGCTGTGTACCCATCGAAAATGCACTCGCGCACAACACATTTCCATATCCGTCAGCGCAGTGATTTAGGCCTGATCCTGAGCGCGGAGTGTGCGATTGAATCGTTTTTCCGCGTTTTCTCGATTTTCACGCCACCTCACTCCCCTCCCCCCTCTGGAGCTCCGATTCATTTCTTCCAACACCGTGACCAACGCCAGGTGATTAGCGGACGAATTAATTTTTCTATCGTTTGTGTGACCATGATGGTACGCGAGAGAATCGCCCACACGTCCGCGTACATACGGCTTCGGTCCATCTTGCCGCGGTGGGTCAACGTGAACGAGCTGGAAAAAAAACGGCGAAAACTTCACCGAGACAGATAGCATACGTCTAAGAAAGTGGAGTGATCTTATTCCTCAAAAAACCGCTTCCATTTTTTTTTTTTTTTTTTTTGATCGATACCGTATAACATGTGCATCTCATTCATGATATGTACATAATTTTTAAATATATATTTATTAATCGTTTAAGCGAATATCGTATTGCTTCAGGTATTACATTTAGATTGGTTTCTTGACAGCCCACGTGAACAATCTCTAATCGATATACCAAATATAGTGTCCTATTTTCCGATTCCCGTCGCTATTGATAATAATCATATTTTCGACGGTCCGAAACGATCAAGTCAGTCTTTTTTTTTTTTTTACATAAACGTTTTAGAAAATTCGATGGAAAATAAATCATTGCGTAATACAACCGCAATGCCATCTGCTCCCGTACACTATAGTAGTAGTAATAACGCACATTAATATATTGTTCATTTATATTCGCTCGTGTACGCGCACCGACGAACGGCGAGACGCTTTTTAACGTGTAATAACAGCCGGTTCCGTCGGAGGAAAATAAATAAATATCTCGGTTGAACCGTGCACGCGCGTGCTTATGTACACATGTTATAATGCATGGACGCGAGAAATTCGCCAATAGAATCATATCCAAAACAGCACATTAAATCTTAATACAAATTGGCATATCTTCTACGGGGAAAGAAAATGTCAAACTCTATGAATTACAACGCTATTTTTCACGTTAAGTGCGTCTAGATGGCCCGTGCGCTTCGTATACGCGTTGTGCCTTTTCCGTTGTGATGTTTTAATATCGTTATGTATGCCATTTTTACTACGGCAATAAATTTAAAACGAACAGCGCGCACGCGTGTGTGGGTTTAAATAAACATAAAACAACGTGGGATTCGGCTTAGGTCCTGGTAAACGTACACCAAGCGACGTCTAATCGGTTTCCGTGGCGAACGATCGGTGTGCCCTCCAGACCGTGGTGGTGGGTACGGAACGCAACTTCACTGCGACATTCCTTAAATTATATTATACAAATTACCAGGTATATATCGCACAGCTACTCTCGCTAATAACTTGGATCCATTTATTTCCGGCAATTATCTATTCGCCGCCCGTGAAACTTAACTCGTGTAAAACTGTTACTATTATACTCGTATTATACACGCGAATAATGTACGCGATTCGGGCGAGAACGTTAACGCGCCCACCATGTGTGCGCGCGATGATTGATTTCGTTTCAAAAGTACTCACACACATTTCGTCGGTGTTTGAGTTGATCTTATCGGTATTTCGAAGTGTATTGGTTTCAAAATTACGTGTAGCGATTTGTTGCGATTTTAAAGTTTAAACATTGTTTTCTCGTCCGCGCCGTTACTAAAACTGGTATACATTAATTCATACGCTCGCGTAGTCAATGCGTTGCGGAACGAACGCGAACAAATTCATTAGTTTTTGTGTGTATTATTATGCGCTACTAATAACGAGACTGAGAAAGACAGAATAATGTTACAATCACAGAGGGGAAAGTTTTTGCGTCATTGATGTTGATGCAGTTACCGTACGTACGTTTTGGATCCGGCAGCATGTCTGCGTTAACCTTGGTTTCAAAAACATCTCTCGAAAGTAGAGTATGTAAATCTTGTCGTGTTTCGCGTCTGAGAAACTTTTGAAGTTTCGTGTGACGGTGATATTCATTCGGTCGCGAACGATTCGTTTAAACGGGACGTAAAGCATTATAATTAAAAATGAAAACAAACGTTTGTCTAACACACACGGGACAAGGGAAAACAAAGTGTCCCGCCGCCCAATACGTCGAAACGGTTTTTAAACCTGCAGTGGACTTATACAGTCATCACAGTAGTATAGATAATGCATAATTAATGGAGGGCATTCACGTTTGTCGTGTAAATATTGAGAACTATGTGCATTGTATTGCCGTTGCTGCTGTTGGGCATGATAAATACGTTACGAGATTACGGGGACCGCTAAAAATTAAAAATTAACTCGTTCATAAACAAAATGATTACGATAAAAGTTCTAGATTAATCGTTCAGCCGGATTAAGAGTATTAAATTATTAAAATTAATATTAACTTTTTTAAGATCGAATAACTTAAATATTATGTACGTGCTCAGCGGTTGCACATAAACAAAGTTATTTTGCTCTATTAACCTACTGTTAACGACGCTTTTCAATTAGTTAAAATAATAAATCGTCTTTGAGTCCGGTAAATAATTTTGCAATCACAAATTATCATGCGATAATATTATGATGTTCGAAACATCGTATTTGTAAATCAGTTACGAACCGTTGGTCTATCGCATAAAACTTTTCGCTTAACCAGGTACGATTCATACATAGAATTCGACGTATGAGTTGTAGAGTTAAGTCACAAGTGTAGAAATAAACTTATAAAATAATGAACAACATGTACGCGTTAGTTTTCCAGTTGCAATTATAAAATAATTGCGTTAATGAATTATACAATACGGTTGCAGGGTTGAAAAACTTAACCTACCGTTTCTGCACGCAAATCTTTGTATAAACTCAAATAAGATAACTTCCGTAGATAATATTGTATTCGTATTTATTTTAACTGAAAAATTCACTTAACTTTTATGACGTATAATAATATGAAAAAAAAAAAAAAAAGAAAAAATACACCGGGGTTCACTTCATCGTAATTTACGTTAGCACTACGGCTAAAGAAAAAAAAAATCCAAACAAATTTATTTAATTTTCATATTTTACTAATGTATGCAATTACGAGTAAGATCAATGTTTGCGTGTTCGCAAAATAAAAGCACTTTAATATAGTTCAGTAAAAAAAGGCTTGATGAAAAGGTATATATAATATAATAATATATTGACTATGGTTTGACCGTAGACCGTAGGTATTACATGAATAATTTAATAACACCACTACGTTATATTATCCTTTCATGCTACATCAGCAGTAAAATATTCTGAAAGGTGATAGTGAAAAAAAATAAATAAAAAAAGTAAAAAAAAAACAAACCTTGTATTCAATGATATAAACGAGCTCAATAAAGGTTTTAATAAAGTTCACGATGAGTAATTTAAGGGATGAAAACGTAGCACAGTTCGAACTTTTAACGCGTCAATTTCTGTTCGTCGGATAATAATCTAGTGTACCTAAATATAAAAAGTTGAACAGTGACAAGGGTATGAAACAAACTCAAGATTTTCGGTACTTAGTTTATACACAAGCCAAAGGACTAAATTGTAAAATGTCAATGACATTTAAACTGCGTTCGCGTTTTTCTAGTTCAGTTCAACGCGTAATATATTTTTTCGTACAAAATATATATTATATGACGTATTTTTATGGTTTAAACACGCGGAAAAATCAAGTTTAATACAGAAATACATTTACAAGTTGGTAAATAACTCACTATTATTACCGTAATAGGTCGATACATTTCTACAAGATGGTTTAACAAGTAACCATATTTAGGTAACTTTAGGTAAATTTCCTGGATTTCTGGCTAAGGTAAATCGCTTCATAAATTACAAATCTGTTTTTTCTAATGACCCATGTTGGAATGTTGGACTCTTACGGTTCGTGAAATTTATATGTAGTCGATATGCCGTATAATTATATTTAAAAAGAACTTATCACTGTTATAGTTAGCATCATTAAAACACAAATTCAAATAAAACGAAATTGTCGAAAGGATAATGGACACATTTGTAAAAAAAAAAAAAAAACAATATTTAGCGATAAAATAATTATGAATTTGATACAAATGTTAACGTTACAAGGAACAGTGATATTTTATTCAATCTACTTAAAATGAAACACAATTCTTACAAAAAAAAATAAGTTTTATTGAACAAAATATTATTTAAACCATCCGTAAGTTTTCTTAAAATTATATATTTTAAGCGACAAAATACTCGATATCCATTTTAGATATAAAATAATAACATTTAATGCTCAATAATTAAAATAAATCGTTTCAAAGAAGGACAGTTGTGGGTGGCGGACCAATATGATCATTTTATATTCATCTCTACGTATCAAATATAAAAAAGTAAGTTGTAACACTCGGAGAACATAAGAAATTATTATTTTAAGCTTGTTTCTTTTACTTTTATATTAAAAAATTAATAAAAACATTTGGGTCTCTTGAGAAATCAGTAAGGATTTATTTATATTATAATTGATTTGCTTAATTTAAGTATTATTTCTATGCACGTTTTACACCCACTTTGGTCCGAGAAATTCAATTTAGATTTATTGTGTGTCTATAGGTTCGTAAACACAATAAGTGGTTACAAAACTTGATGCGAGATCTTGAATATTAATACTATAATGTACTCGACGTTAGGGTGCAAAAGTTTATTGATTTCATGTTGGTTCTCGGCATTTTAATTTGAGACTAAGTGTAAAACGAGAAATTTATTGATTTTATTATAATAAGATTTTTTTTTTTTTCGTCTCAGTATATTATTTTGATGTGATACTTCGATCATTAACAATTAAAAATTAAAAGTTATAAAATGGATTCTAAATGATACTTTGGTGGGATTTGTTGGAATTTTAATTTCTCAACAGTTAATCCAATAATTGAGAAAAACCGAGAGAAAATCGCAAAACATTTAAAACATTTTAACCGAGAATTGTACCATACTATTAATAATCACGTGTTATTTTGTGTTACGCATATCTCTTTTTTCTTTTTTTTTTTTGAGTTTGTAAACTATTTTCTCTAGAAGTTTTATGATTTACAAGTGTCATAAAATTAAATGTTGATAAAATCTATAAATTTCATTGAAATACTTAAATATTTCAACGGACTTACATTAAACAATATTAATTATTTAGTTAAAAGTATTTCATAATTTTAAAATATTTTGACGAAGTGTTTATAGGTATTAGAATTTCCAAAGTTTAAGGTGGTTTTCTTTTTGCAAAAGTTAGAACATCAAATGTGCAACCAATCTTATTAAGAAATTTGGTTCATCGACTACATTACATCAACCATTTTCGGAAATATAAGTTTTTACCCGATCTCTTTCACTAATTTAGTATCGCTGTGTTCCGTTTGAATATTCAAATTTACCAGGTGAAAGATAAAAAAAAAAATCAACTATATGTTAACCAACGCAGTTATTGACCAGGCGATGACAATGCGCGTACAAGGTAAGACGTAAGTATACGCATCAGACGGCGGTTGTACGGATACAGAATTGAACTTCGTTTCAAAAGCAGTTAAACAGATACGGTATCTTTTGACTCGATGGGATTGCGTGCAGAGTTACACACCCTTTATTAATTTGTTCGTAACAAATTTTTGGAAGAGAAAAAATTATGCACGTAAACGGCCTCCAGACGCGTGGACATCAAAATAGTGTTCACAATTGATAACAATCAACGCGCCAGCAATTTTTCGGTTACTTGTTTTCGTTTCCACGATTAAAGTCTTTAGGAATGTAACGGAAGAGCTGTACCTTCAGGGGAAATTTCAATCGGAGATATTTTCAAAAGTGTTAGCAAAACTGTAGGGAGCGCTGTAATATTTTTGACAGTGATCCGTCCGAATAAATGTGTAACTTTTGAACAAGATGTGAAACGCATACTTTTATCTCGGTGTTATCGAACACACCTCGTACGCACGTCTCTTGTTCCTATGATGCCATTGATTTGGCGCTGCGTACAAATACGTTTCCGTATTGTAAAAACGGGTAGCGTCTACGTGGATTCATCCACTAGACGTCGTTGCGATCGTTTGCAATGAACTTGTTAGAAAACAAGTGTTCAACGATAGCATAAACCGTTCTTTATAATTTGTTGCTTCTGAACCACCTGTTCCCATCAAGTTTAATGCAAACGATTACAACGACGTCTGGTGTCTCTACGTGCTCGTCGGCGCTGCCGATTGTTTTTCTTTTTCTATAATAAGATGGCGTACCTGTAAGTTATTGTAAAATAATCGCTACGATTGTACGCGTTCTACGTGGTCCAAATGACGGTAACGTTGCGCTAAACGCTGCGGTCCGGTCACACGTCTAACTTGCTTTCCTCGACCGGTTTACGACTGCACGGTTTTCCGATTACTATGAAACGCTCGCGCGCTGAACAATACATAATATGCGTATCAACAATACTATAATATACGGGCTTGGGCTGCGTTCTCGCGGTTAATTTGAGTTATGTCTAATGCGCTAACAATACCCGCCAACCGAGGTGCAGCACGGCGTGTTCGTAATAATATGATACAGCCAATTTGCATCCCACGGTTCACGCGTGGTACGCACTATTTGCCAGTCGGGTTTCCTGAAATCCGGTGATTTCGAATTTGCGGGTTACGGTGTTTCGTTGGGTCGGGGGTCGTAACATAATAATTGTGACAAAACACACGAAATGGATACTAAACCCGCAGCATTGTGATTGTGTGTGCGCGTGTTTGTTGAGGATGTGTTGGTATATGTATATTATACGGTGCATGCGAATATTAAGGTATTATTTTATATTCCATTAATCCATTGTAATAAAAGAGCGGAGAGAGGACGCTCAGTGTATACACTATGGTGAAATGCGAGTTTGTGTACAATATTATGTCCGATTGAGTGTATAAAACCACGAGCACAGATATTTTATACTCCCGACGATTCATGCACGTACAGTATATATGCAGTGTACAAACAAACACACACTCACATTCACACTCGGCCACACACACGAACACACCCGAACGCACGCACGCACGCACGCACGCACGATTGCCACGTCTGTTGTTTATCATTTATGTATATGCGCATAAATATGAGGTATTGATTTCTCAACTTTCAAAAGATTGACATCTAAATGATTATCATGGTACACTCAACGTTCAGACCGTTGATTACAACTAAAGTTCGTTTTTTAATTAATCATGTAATTTTCATGGTACGTTTGTGCAAAGAAAGTGGAATGAATAGCGTGGGACGACGTTGGCGACGTATTTTATGTCGAGTAATACGATCTACATGTTTGTACATTAAATAATGTAAATAGTTTAAAAATACGTTAAAAATTGCAACACAAGTCTTATGTAAATATGAAGCTTCTTCGTTCGCGGTTCTAAATGCAAAATCACTTTATTTATAAAAAACACATTGAGTTTATCCGTGTTCATAAACCACCGGGCAAAATACTCGAAATTGTTCGACGGAAAATGCGTTATACTCAAAAAGTGTTGAAAACGACAGTTTTACCCGGCAATTATTTGAAATAATTTGGTTTTCTTGGACGTTGTTCCGAAAAAGTTGCACTGAACCAATAGGTATAAAATATTATGTTTATCGCGGTACATACATATTCTATGGTAAAATATTGTTATTAATGAACGTAGCTAGAAATCGATGACGGTTGCTGAAAGCCGTTGCCCCCGTAGGAACAAAATTGATTAAAAACATTGGTTGGCTCGGAGTCAACCACTATGATCGCGATTTTTGATTGCAATATTACATCGTCTATAATAAAACTATGCGATTTTATAATATCATTTATTTCCATCCTGTATCCAGGACCACAATCGTTCTGTGTGATATGGGTCATAAAAACCATGTCGTGCGGCAGTCGTTTGGAATCATGCGATCTAAATCGCTATTAGTATATTGCTATTTAGGTTTTTCAACATATTCACGTCGTATTTCACCAGTCTCCCGTTTTTCTCCTTCGTCACTCTCCCGTAACCAAAACTGTAAAAGCATTTGAACTGCACACAATCATCCCATCGCGGCGACATTGTTTCGCTCTATTTTTCGAGCCGTGTAGCATTTTACACCGTTTGGTCTTAAATGTAAGACATAATTATATCCACCATCGTTCTAGCCGTTTCAGTCTTATAATCGTGTCGTTTGGAAAAATGTTACCGACTAAAACCACTACTAGTGCAGTAATTATAGTCGCATTAATAATAAACGAGTGGAGGAGAAAGATGCGCGGCGGCTTAGTTAATAATTTGGGGCCGATCGTGTGGTAAGCGCATGGAGAGGTCGGAAATTGCGTTTGGTTGCGCGATATTACACCTATTACCATTTGTTTTATAACAATATTCACAGATATGCCATCATATCGTTGGAATTTGTGGCACTTAGATGGATGCAGACATTAGACGTTGCTATAATAGTTTGAATTAAATGTGATAAAAAACATGTTTTCGACGATAGAATATAAGTAGGTAACGTGAACGCGGAATAGTTTACCGTTGTTGAAAACCAGTTTGTATTAAGTTTAAATTCAAACTATAGCTGAACCTTGAATATCCGAACTAACTGGGGCTGTATCTAGTTCAAATATGCAAAATTTCGGTTAATATATATAAATATATTTAATATTATAAAAATCATGCATATCGCAAAAAAAAAAATATTATTTAAGTTTTATATTCATACATATATTTCAATTATATTTAATTTATATTATTTAAAAATACATTGGAACATATATTCGACAGAGATTTATATTATTATTATTATTATTTTTTTTTTTGGCCAAACCATCCATTTTCGTTTGCCGTAAATCAGTTTATTAAAAACTTACCGAAAACCACAGCGCCTCGAGATTGTCCACTTTGCCACATAATTCCTTATACAAGTAAACCTGTATAAACGTAAAGTATAGTACTAAATAACTTTAACGAAATAAATTATGATACATAATTGGTTTGCGTTTATTCGAAAATGACGTTAATTACTATAAGTGTAGCTAAAAAACATGTTTATAATTTCATACTATACATTTTCATAGGTAAACAAATTAATCTTTTCGAGTTAAATTAATAGTATGCTATATAACCTTCTGAAAAATAATTCATACTTACCGTAATCACTTTATGTCGAAAACTTTGCTTTTGAATTTTAAATTAATGATAATAAAAATTATTTTAATTTTATTTATGTGGTATATAAGTGTGTAAAAGATTGCGTGAAATGTCTCAATAGTTTATAGATATTTAATTAGAGGTGTTTTTTCGATAAATCGTTATCGATTTTGTTTTATAGTGTTTTAAAAGTATTAATATATCTACACAACGTTTCGAGTTGAGTATTTGGATGATAAATTTATGTTTTATGAACGTTTAATTTTCTAAATTACAATCGTAATTAAATTAAAATAACCAATGTTTTATATGAATTGTGATAAAAAATAATAGAAGATAAAATATAGAAAAAAAAAATTTCGTAGTTAATAGTATAATTATATTGTATAATGTATACTAATTTCAATCTACGGGTTCATGTATAATGTTGAATTAATTTTATCCTATCGTAAATAATGATTATTGCATATATTCAGTAATTGTATATATATATATATATATGTATATACTAGTATGTGTGTGTAAATACACATGTTATCCTCGGAGATTTTATTTATACGAAGAGTCTCAGGTTTTCAATAGACCAGAGTGAATTGTTAAAAACGTGTACGATCACAAATCGGGACGTAAAGTTGAAATCACGTTCGGAAAATCTGTTCTCGTTTTAACTTTCAGAGCCACGTGATGAAAAAGCACACGAAAACCGAATGTCATTATTAATATAATATGCTCTATATCATCTTGCGAATGTTTACGAAAAATATTGATTTACCGATGCGTTACGCAGGTGATGGGTTGACGGTGAAAGCGGTGGTGCCTCGGTACAAGGTTCGCGGCGAGACGGCCGTGCTCCGTTGCGATTTCGAGTTGGAAGGCGCGTTGCTGTACGCGGTCAAATGGTACCGGGAGAACGAGGAGTTCTATCGGTATGTGCCCAAGTCGGACCCTCAGAAAACGTCGTACATCGTGGACGGTATCAAAGTCGACGTGAGTATTGTGACCGGTTTTTATATTTATTTATTTTTTTCTGATTTTTTCGTTTTGCTACTACGCGGTTAGCTAGCGATTGTGAAAAACAGAAAGAAAAAATAAACAACGAAAAAATGTTTTTTTTGTTTTTTCCACGTAGCACGTGCATTCCAACAGCAGACAGTTGACGTTGAGAGATATAACACTGAAAACCACGGCTAACTACCGGTGCGAAGTTTCTGCCGAAGCACCTTCGTTCGCTTCCGCGCAGGACGGTGGCCGAATGGAAGTTATATGTAAGCAATCCTCGGAATCAGTTTCAATACATTTTAGCGTAGATGCCGATTGCGGTTTGAAATAACTTTTAGTGAAGTAGAAAACATTCCTGTTTGACTATGATCATATTCAAGCGAGTACGGTCCATTCAATAACTTATCCTACAGAAAACGCTTAGGCTTTCACTGTTAATTTTAGAAGACAACATTTTACGGAACGGACAGTTCAACCGTTTTATACGAGTAATTTAGGTTGGACAGCAATTCGTGTTGGTCGCAGATAGTCTTAGCTATAACGTTACGAACACAAAAAGCGCATTAAACAGTATTACAGATGAACATTACGACTGCAAATGAAAGTAGTGCGATCGGGGGATCTCGCCATTCGTCATCGAACACTTGTTCGCTGTTGTTGCACATACTCGCGTGGACGTGGACGGGCAAACATCATAAAACGAGCGATCACGTAGTCGTGTAAAAGCACTGATGGCGAATTGATAGTCGGAAAAAATGCGCGGTTTGTTGTGCGGTGCAATACGTGGACCGAGTGTAGCGATTAATTGACAAAACTGAAAATAATTCGCGGGTACGTCCGCGTGCGATAAATTGTCCGGAACAACGTGTGATGAGTTGTCGAAGTGTTGCAAAGTTATTTTTATCCATACGATTTCACGGTTCGGCGCTTTCCGCGGGATCACGCGCGGTAGATAATATAATACGTAATGCGTTCGATTAAATCGCGAACGTTTCCCGCGGTCTGTAGATTTAACATGCTTGCGGGCAATTTATAAAATTACCGTTTTCGTCCGATGAACGACTTGCTGGCGAAAAAGACGACTGCACAAAGTTTTTCCACGTACAAAAGAAAGTTTATGAAGTATTTTAATTAGTTAAACGGTTATAACAATAATAAACTAGGTGGGAGGTGGGGGAGGCAGTGATGATGAAACAAAACGAGTAGAGAAAAAAAGCGCGTTCGGTTCACTATATGGTATACGGAGCAACGGTTATGTACGACAAATAGTGTACGCGGTGTAGTTTTTTCGATCCGTAATTTTTGTATTATATTGTGCGGCAGCTTTTCTGTACATTTATACGCGTATAGCGAGGAAAAACCTTTTTAGGAGAAGTTTAATGATTTTTTTAGGCTGAAGTCACTACGATCACAACAATTATCGATCAAATATGGGCGACGAATTGTTGTAGGTCATTTACACTGTGTATATTGTTATTTTTCTGCGGACATCGACTTCAATAAAAACTTAATTGTACGTTTTCGTAAGGTTTCGTGAACATTGTCCGAGTGGAGAGGATTTATCGATTCGCGTCGATATCCAATATGAAGATAGTTTTTGTCGATCAACGTAGCGATAATCAACCAAGTTTATACACAATTGTTTATGTATCGAACGGTTCGACAAATTTATCGATGATCGATATTATAATAAACCACGGACAAGCACGCTAAACATTGGAAATTGTAGCAATATGCTATCGAGCACTTTGGTGTACTACAGGATGGCGAGGACATAAAATGTTTTTATTGGTTTACCTTAGGCTCATTAAATACGGTGAATTGGCCACACGTTTCGGTGCGAAGATAAAATTTTGTAGGTCAGATACGTATAATGGCACCGAAGACATTAGCAGGTGTATAGATAATATTGTATTAAAACGTAGAACGGGTGCCAAAATAATTTCCTCTTATAATAATAATAATTGTAATTGTCGTGCGGATTAAAGTTATCTATAAATCTGAAATAGCGTATTTAATTTTTATTTTCAATTTTTATTCTTGCATACCCTTATAAATCGTACGTCTGGCCATCAGAACCCACGTAAATGTAAAAATCAAGAAATTAAAAATGTAATCAATTTATATATGATTGTAAATATTCGCTTCGCACTCGAAAATGTTATTTTAAACACATACTGAGATCGAGAGCATTTTAATTTTGAAATTTAAAAGGCAAGAACAATAGGGGTTCGTTCTTTTGCTGTAAATAAAAGTTGTACACCTACCAGCCATTAAAACACACCGTTTCAGGTACTCCGGCACGTGTAAGCAAAACACTGTATCCTATTATTCCCGGTAAAGTGTGCGCGTGCGTGTGTACATGTACAGGCTAATGGTGTTTGTTTTTTTTTCTTTCACTATTTTTATTCAAAACTCAAAAGTACCTCTCAGCGAACAACTCTTGACATTCGTGACACCAAGATTTCAGTATCACCACTGCGAGTCATCAAATGTGGGTCATCATTTTTCGTTTGTCGTATGTATGTGCGTTTATTCGCGTGTCTCACTACGAATATTTTTCTCGTGGTACTTTTTTATTTTATTTTATTTATTGTTCTTTTTTTATTAATTTTCTAGGACTGAAAAAATCGTCACACCAATCAGTTCTGTACCGAGTAATTGATGTTTAATTGGAAACGTCAAATGTACAATGTAATTAACGCGCAATCGAACGGTTATCGTTTTAACAATTACGTTGCAACAACAATAATAGTAATAATAATAATGATTTATTTATGACACTTCGTTAAGAATACACGCACCCCTTAAAAATCATGTTGTTCAACACGAGTAGTCAAAATAACATATTTACGGTAATATTTTCGTATAGACCCGCGTTAAAAATTTCGAAGCAACACATAATTTGGTTACGTATATTACGTTCATTGTACGATTCGTGTACATGGTCAGCTCCAAAACGTACTGTCCGTTGTACTCCAATTAGTTATGGCAATTAATTATGATTATATGTTTACACTTAAGTTCGCTTTGTCGTTTTCAATAACGGTTGACAATTTCACGAACACGTGTAGGAACCAAACAAACGATAGGCATTTGGCTTAAAACATTTGCTCACGTGCGGTGGCATGTATATTGTGCAGCACGTTTATGTACCAATTAACACAGAGGTAATCCGCGTTTAGAATAGTCCGTAGAAAGAAAGTTGGAAATATGAATCTCGGTTAGGCATGCCGAGTTCGTTGGTACGTAATGTGGAATTTTAGAGCATTTTTGTTCATCGTATTCCATGACCGCCGAATGCCACATTCACAATATGCACTCTATCCAATTCTGTAGGGCGTAACATCGGTACCGTAACGGTAAATTTATATACTACCTGTATAACATTTTATTTTTATATAATTTTCTCGCGACGGAGTAAGTTGTATTTAATGCATAATCGAGATGATTCGGTACTAGAAATTGTTTGGTGGGCATGCAAATCGTGCAGGAATAACTGAACTTCTAAAACGACTGTGTGCTGGAAATATCTCAAAACATATTTTATTAATTTATTATAACATTTCGAAAACCCACCTAGGTAACCCATTTACTAGGTACGAACATGCCGACCGACCGACTTCCGGAGAAACTTTTTGCGTTATTTTCCAACTTTCCAATAAACTCTCGAAGAAACAATTTTTATTATATTTTATTCCACAGATATAATACTTTTAGGTGAGTGGATAACGGTGTTTTTTTTTTAAAAAAAAAAAAAAAACCGTAAGACAGATATTTTAATTCATTAAATACGTAACCGCTAGTTATTGCAATCCGTTAAGACTAAAACACCGTGTTCGTTCGGATTCATGGTAAATTGTGTATCGCATTAGTATTAAAATTCGTCAATCACTAAATGTTATTTTATATATTTCCGGTCCGTTTCCGTTTCGTTTCCGTACCGTCCGGCCAGTGTCTGTAGATATTCATGACATTCAATTCATATATGTCCGATTTGATCTACACTGTCCGTAATCATCGACTATGCGTATATCTGCGTAATTCAAAAAGATCAGTGACGAACAGTACTTGCGTCAAGAAGCTCTACATATTGCTTACTTCAAGATAAATAAATTTAAAATTGAAGATTTAGTGATGTAATCTAATTTGTACTTTATTAACCAAACCATCAAAAAGTTAAGTGGTGTTCTATTATAAATATAATACTTTAATTTATGGTATACCTATTTAATTTATATATATATACAAAAAAAACCTCAAGTAAATCTCCAAATTGATTCTTTTAATTTTAAATATTTTATCAACTACTATTACATAAACTATTGTAATGCTATTTATATAATAATATTTCTCACATAAATAAAATTGTACGGAGAATTGTTTTATATAAAAATAAAACTTACTTAATTTTACTTTTGTATACAATTAACTTAAAACTACCATATTATATGCATTAAAAAACAATTTCTTAAATTAAAAGTTAGTTTCATAATAAAGAAACTACTAATTGAATTAGTTAATATTAACACAAATTTAATTTTTAATTGGTTTATGCCCAGCCTTGTTGAACAGACTTTAATGCAATATAATTATGTAATACTAATAGGCTTGTTGCAAAAAAAAAAATCAGAAGTGGCTGCACATTTACAGTATATTGTGGTATCCGGTTTAATCCAAGTAAACAAAGAAATGGTTAAAAAAATGAATAAAAAAAAAATAAAAAGTATGAGCCCCGGGAGGTGTTTTCTAGTATTTCTTATTTTTTTGAAAAAAATTGGAAAATCAAAATATAATCTGCCAAATTCACCAGCTGGACGAAATTTTTTATCATAAAAAAAAAAAAAATAATAATAATAAGTTTATGATGAGTGGATTGATTTTTCTGTTTGCAATTGTGTAGAAGTAGAACGCACATAAAAAAAAAAGAAAAGAAAATTTTACCATTATACATAATTTCTTCGGTCAAATTTAAAATGTTTGTCGTGCTCAAAGCATTCACATAATTATTAGGTTTATGTTTTCGAAACGTTGTCATTTTTCGTCAATTATGTCTGCTTACTTCTGATAATTTAACGGCTTCAGAGTTGGACTGAATACGCTGTATTATAATAAATAATCTGATCAATATTAATAGATTTTGTTACTTTTAACAATCGGACTAGAAGTTTTCAAGAACATATTTCAAAAAAACGATAAGTTATGTATACGTGTCGATGCAGCATCTGAGCTTTGTATTTACGTGATTATATAACTTATAACCGTCATTGGGTTTGTATACAAATGTGAATACTTATAACATGCGATGTCATTAAATCGTTTAAATAAACCGGATTTTGAAAACACTAATCATCTACTTACTTGTGTAATTTATTGACCAACAATAGTTAGACCGTGTAAATATAATGTAATAACGTATACCATAATATAATAGGTACGTACTAGATGATAATTCGTTATGATAACACTTGCATTACGGATTAATTTGTTCTGTATTGTCTTTACATTTTAATACATATGCTTAACTGGAGTATTATTTGGATTGTGTGTAAACGCTGAACACGGTAAACCATAATCACACAATTGTTTACACGAGTCAAATGTCGAGTATCACATGAATCACCACAGTATTTTTTAATTTTTTTAATTTTTTTTTTTTTAAATTAGCTAAACGCCTTAAAAAAAATAAAATACACGTAAAAAGAATATTTGGTTTTATCCCCGGTGCATCTGAGTAACCACAAAGGGGGTTTTTAAGATAAAACTAAAGCGTTTTGATTAAGTTTAGAGTTGACGAGAAGAAAAGCAGAGCAAAGTTTAGAAGAATAGAGTACATTGGTTTTTCAACATGATTTGTACACTTTAGTATTTTCGTAAATACTGTTTTGGATCGAAGGAGCGTGATCTAAAAGTTATACTTTATCGGGAAGATTTGAAACAGACGGTTTGTCTTCAAAACGTATTTTTTTAAAAATTCAAAGTTCGGAAACACTTTTTATTCGTTTTATAATAAAATCATTCTATATATATATATTATTTATATAATTTATTATTTTAAAAAATGTTTTGATGTTTAATGTTATTCGTGTAAACCACATACGATTTGTATTAAAAAAAAAAAATATATATATATATATATATATATATTAACTGCAATTTTATATTCTAGCATTATTATATAATATAATGTTACATATAGTTTGTTCACTTGGCACAATCAGTGCCGGACATTATACTATGTGTAATGTCTAGTATGTAATGTCTGGTTTAAGTGAATAATTATCCACATGGCTTGAATAAATGGGACATTGTAAACTTGGGTCCGGTCAGTGTTTATAATGACAATTGAACCACTTGGGCCGTAACATACAAATATATATATATATAATTTTTTTAGTGTGATTATTTTCCAGAAATGTTTTTCTCATACTTTGATTCCAAAAGGTTTTTCATCAATTTTATTAATCTGTTAATAAGTTTCAATAAGAATGTTATATATCTCACGTACCTCACGCGATTTAACTTGGCACTCCTATTCTGTCAATGCTGTAGGTATCATATCATGATAGATGAAATCACTCCTATCGGTGTGCCACTTTTATTACTATCGCGATTTTTACATCGCTATTTACCGCCACAATAACAATTATTATTTTGTGATTATGACCTATACATCATCCTATCTTTGTAACATACTACATGAACATTATAATGATCGTTGACCAATTTTATGATGAAACGTGCACCGGAAAGGCCCCGGAAAAGAAAACATTTAAATATGTGCAAAATTGCGTAAAGTTATTTAGTTGATTTATTTCCTTGCGGTGCTCATTTCAATAATTTTATAAGTCATACATTTATAACAAAATGATAAACGTTATTCGAATGTTCACGTTTGTTATTTAACTCGAAATGTATACGTATGTTGTAAAATAATATTAAGCAGTTCGATGTTCGTTTGTTACTCACGAAACATCAAAACGATATCGACTTTCGTGCGAGCTTACAGTACAAATATATACTGCAACTTTGTATTACAGTCAGCAAAGTAGCTGTCAGTGGCCACTCCATGCTCATATATTTCAGTGCCACCATCGATTGCGTTTCACAATATATAGATATATAAATAAAAAAAAATAAAAGAGACTCTTTGACCTTTGAACGGACATTTTTCTTTTTTATTATTTTTTATGATTAATTGTCGTGTACGCGGGAAGGCGCACATAACGCCCGCGAACAAAACATGCACACACAACGACGGATAGGATTCGTCGACCTGATAAACGTTTGTAACGGCCTCCGTACGGATGAGAATTCGCCGTGTTCGACGTTTCAGGAAAAGCTAAAGAATTCCTTGACGGCTATGCGTGTGTGTTTGTGTGATAAATTGGGTTCTTCGATTCGGACTATATTTCACGTGCAGCGTACAAAATAATATAATACGCACACTTGATTGGGAACGAGGCCACTTATTCACGCGATGCTCGCTAGAGTTCATCGATCGGAAATCACGCACGACGAAAGTCAGTAACGGATAATATATACTCGGCAGGGGTGGACTGGCCCAGGGTGCTAAACACCAAGCAGCACCTCGGGCCCCCATTCGTATTTATGATCAGGGCTTCTTTCTACTATCGGGCCCTTTTTAATTTAACTTGTATTAATTTTAATGTAGAATAGAAAGATAAATTATAATAGAAATCATTATATATTAAACCCGTGTATAGGTTATACGTAAGTTATATTTTATTATTTAATAACGTATGATATATTTTAATCAATAAAAAATGTTAAAATTTAACTATGTGAGTGTATGAAAAGAAGACATTTGTTCTTATTCGAAATATATTAAATAGGTACCTTGTACTTACTTGTTATGTCCGCTTTAAAACTTTTTAATTTTAAGAATAATTGGATATTCGATAAAATAAAAGTGTTCCTTTTAGTGGGTTAAAATCAAATTTTTTTTTAAAAATTAATTTACTCTAAACTACCTACAAATATAAATAGTTACTATTTTTTTTTATACTTACCAATTTATATTATTTTTATATTATATTCATGTCTGCATCATACTTCCAAAACAATAACATGTTATTATTATTTTTTTTATATTTACGTATCTGGACTCTTTCCTAACTTAGGTAAGTTTGAAAAAAATATACGGGCCCTTAATTAATTTTGCACCCCGGGCCAAAAGTAGCCAGTCCGACCCTGATACTCGGAAACGGTAATATAACATGCACCAGCCCTTTCGTTGTACATTATATTGTACCATGTGCATCCTGCAATATCGCTTTCTCCCCGTCTCGTTTCAATGAATTAAACATATTTATATATTTAATAATATCCAAAATGACTTTAGTAAGAAATTAGAGAAAAAAAAAGATGTAGAATTCTGATTCCCATCAAGCTTTGACTAACGATTTGAATAACTTCTACAAAGTCATTCGTGAGCGTTCGTCAACTACATCGTGAAGAGGGGAGGATAAAAATTAATTGGTATTAATTGGTGCGCCTTGACTATTAGAAATCTTTACGATGGGAAAAAGTAAGTGGTTGTAGTTCAAAACAGGAGAACTGGACGAATGTTACAGTTCCGGTTACGGTGCGGTTCTTAGAAAAAAAAAAAAAATTGTTCCAGTTTCGATGCTAGTTTTACAAAACTATAATTTCGATTCCATTTTCTTTTAGGTTCCGAAAAAATGTAGGTTTTGATTTTTTTATGATCATAAAGAATCAAAAATTCGTTTCAAATTTTGGTATTATTTATATGCAAGAAAAATTTGGATCTGTTTTCAATCTTTAAAAAATGTAAAAAAATATAAGTTGTATTAATTGGCCTAAATTGTGGTGTTCAAAACAAATTTTTAATCAATTATCCTACCAATAGATTAGGATTTAGGAGCGGCTAAAATAAGAACATCTCATACCGTACTTATCACTGTCACTTAATGAAAATCCCTGTTTCAAATACCTATTTTTATTTTTTATAGTATATTGATTGTATCATTTTCAAATTAGAGCTTTTTAGGTATATTAGTGTTGAGAGTAAATTTTTAAAATATTCACCAATCTTATTTATTTTTGATTAACGTAAAATATATTGTTTTAAGGTAAGACTTACATCTGAAAGTTTTATTAAATAGTAAATCTGATCCACTTTCAAAAGGATTTTATACTAATCACTTTATATACGTATATAAGTTTATAATTTTATTTTTGTTTTAATTCCTATAAAATAATTATTAGTAGTAACGTTTAAATATTTCATACTAAGACATCTGAAGTCTGTAGTGATGTAATGATCCTCATAATAATAACAATAATAATAATAAAAATTGATCTACGTATTTGTTTATTTCTTATTACCTATTAATGACATACATCATTAATAATAATGAAATTGTAAAAAAAAATAGAAATTAACTGAAAACACTTTAACAAAAAAGTATCGGTTTCGTTGAGATTTTGATTTTTAAATAAATTCCAATAAATGTTTCATCGAGGTTCTGATTATTAAAATTGATTTAATTTAGGATTTCGGTTCCAAAACCGATTGTTTTTAGTACGGTTTTAGTCCCTGGTTTAAAAGCAGTTGCACACTTAGCGTTTTCAACTCGGCGTTTCGAACACTCAATATTATACAGCAACCTGCACATGGCTATGCTCACATTGAACGCGTTGGGAGAGAAACACTTGTCTCAACGCGGTCAAATGCATCGAAACGCGAATGTTTAATATTGTGCGTTTCGGACGCGGAAATATTTAAATTTGAACATAGTATTTTCCATGTTACCATTCACACGTTTTGAAGCGTTTCGCCACTTATTCTTCTGGATGTTGTCTCAATGTTATAAAAGTTACTCGAAACTATCCTTCACGTGGCCTCTTCTGTGTTAAGTGGATGTACCCACGAACAGCACGGTTTTTTCTATGTAGTTTTTTTTTACGAACCTTATACGTCGCATGGACTATGGGCAAACAGCTCCTGCGTCGTTGAAATCGTTCGAGATGTTAATTTTTTAATAAAAAAAAAAAACTATTCTGCGATGATCGTGTACTGAACAACGCGACGGTCCCGAACGAAAGCCGAGTAACGAACGATCGCATGCGAGTCGCAATGCGCGCGTGGTGAACTAGGATATCGTGCGGCAAAGGCGCGAGAAGTAATCTGTTTCAGTCGCGGGCCAGGGCCAGGACCGAAATCACCTTGTCGCGCGGTCCGCACGTGCTATTTGTTACCACGCTATCCTGCGCGTTCGCGGAAAATGTAACGCAGGGGAACGTGTGCGACAACAGAGACCGTTGTGCGAAAACGGTTCCGCGAAACGAATGTTATTTGAATGTCTGTGCGTCGCGCGATGAGGACGCAATACGAGTTCAAGATTCGACGGAAAAGTTTTATGTTCCGCGAGGACCGTGGTGTAGATTTCGGTTTCCGGTTGAGCTGGGAATACGCGGCCGGCACTTTTCGGGGATTTTCGCTTTACCGCCCATTGGACGGGAAAAGGTCGCTTTCCAGCGCTTCGACCGCGCGGTCCGAAACCGAACTCTCGGGCGCACGCGAGACGAAAAAAATGTGTTATTCGTCATTTTTCCCGCGCGGCCGAAAACCGCTTCCGCAGGGATACGTCACGCGTGTATGCACGTAGACTCGAACGTAAACGCTCCGTCGAAAAACGCCTAGACGTCCGCCACGGGAGTAGGTACGCAGTTGGCGAAACAACGCCGTGCATTCGCGGTGCACGTAACGAGCATCTGACGTCAGTCGTCGAGAACGGAGACTCGTGTACGATCGGTACCGTCGGACCAGTAATGATACCGCGCGGTTGCCGACGAATATCCGTGTGTTGTGCAATGAGTACCGCGCGGAGACATTGACGTGCAAGGAACGGCCCGAGAGATTTTCCGAAAAAACCCGAATCCCAGTGATCGATGATAACTTGTTGTGTCGGCGGCAACGGCAGCGAACGCACTAGGCAGCCGATCCCGCGCGTTGAATCCCATCGAAACAGCCGGACGCATTTCACGTTCTCACTACACACGGTCACCACGTTGTTTCGCGGGCAACGATCGCACCGGCATCATAATGTCATTTCCAAAAGCAAACGAGCCAAACGTCCCGAATGCGAATCTCGAAACAAGCCCTTTGAATGCCGTTCCGAAAACCGAGCATGCGTCTGTGACATTCATATTTTCTTTTGTTATGCGTCTCTTACGAGACAAAGGATAAACATTGGCGGCCTCTTCCGCGCATCGTTTCGATCGATCGTACGGCGTCCAACGGATTGTTACGACGAACGTCCGACGATTCGACGATCGTCGCGTGTCGCCTGTCCAGCGCGTTGTTTTCCTAAGTGTTTTTTTTAACCTTAAATTTCGTATCTATCATTTTCGTAAACTATCATATCGTTTCGACGCGATAAAAATTCCGTACAAAGTATTTCGACAAAAAATAATGGAATGGAAATACATTTTGACGTTTGAGTTATGTGTCTAGTCGTCCATCAAGGAGCTATTAAATATAAATATTAAATTACTCTTAAAACGTAATTACAAGAACCACAACATTTCTGTGGAACCTAAATTTAATGTTTATATCCAAGCATGAATATGATAGTTTAATTATGGTTTTTCCGTTAGAAGAAAACAGTTGGAACGTCACAGAATATTGACCCCTAATATTGTATTAAAACATAAATTCATTGCAGTTAACCCATAATGTTATTAAAATAAATATTATTTATCAACACAATCATGTATTACAACAAATAGGTCTGTTCGTGAGTGAATTGATTCAGAAAGTTGACTCTGTTAGGTGAACTGAATGATTTGAATCAGTGCGTCACAATTCAATGATTAAATAACTCAATATTTCTCACAAATACATATTTACATATACAATGTACTTTCTATTCAGTTCCTGATATATAATTTTATCAGATCATGAATTGTGATTTGTGTTACTTTAACTATCTATGTAGTTCACTCTGAGTTAATTCTTCTTCTTCTTCTTCTTTTGCCTCGCCTTCCTTCCAACTATTTGGGGTCGACCACCCTTATCCTACACCACCACTTTACTCGGTCAATCACATCTCCTTTGCACACACCTACAGCCCTCATGTCATTCTCCAAAGTCTCTAACCATTTCTTTTTTGGTCTTCCTCTTTTCCCTTCAACGTTCATCTTCATAATCACTCTTACTGCATTCGTTTCCTCTCGCCTCATCACATGCCCAAACCATCTCAGCTTATTTTCTCTCATCTTGTCCATAATTGGCGCTACACCAACACTACCTCTCACGTATTCATTCCTTATTCTATCTTCTCTTGTCACTCCACTCAACCATCTAAGCATTCTCATTTCCGCGACACTCATACTTTGTTCTATTCTCCTGTCAACCGCCCAATACTCTGAACCATACAGCATAGTTGGTCTCACTACACTTTTATAAAATTTACCTTTCAGCCTCATTGGAATTCTCTTATCGCATAACACGTCCGATGCTTCTCTCCATTTCATCCACCCGCACTTAATCCTATGTTTTACATCCATGTCAAAGCCCCCGTCCTTTTGAACAAAAGATCCTAAATATTTAAAGCTCTCAACTTCACCTATCACATCACCATCTATTGTCAGTTGTCTCCTCATTCCTTCAACTTCTTGGTCTCTTTGTCCAAAATCATACTCTATATACTCAGTTTTATTTCTACTAATTCTCAATCCCTTTTCTTCGAGGGCTAACCTCCACTCATTTACTCTATTATTGACAGTATAATATTATTATATACTTATATATATATTATTATTATTTATATAATATAGTATATTATTGATAGTATAATTACTTATCATAGGAATGTAACGGAAGTGTTCAAATATTGTGGGCGATGGTGAATTGGTGACCCAGGGATGGACCATTTTTATGTAATTGTATCACACAATGTTGTGCAACATTAGGTAGCGGGAATAAACTATTATTGCTTAAATATCATGTATTTTTATGATGGGTTTTAAAAAAAATAAGTACACCTTTTAATTTTTACCGATATAAAACATTTGAAAATCGTTAGTCCAACAATGTGGACGGAAAACATTGACGTAAATATGTATTGCGTGATTAAAAAAACAACCTGAAACAGTAATTTATTTAAAAGTCTTGTATGTGGTTCACCGTTTTTGTTATCACATTTGAAACTGCATTATATTCCACGATTTGTGGACGACGAACAACATAATATTTATAAACCATCTTCGTTATACCAGATTGGAACAAATTTCGTCGCAAACTATCATTAATTACTTATGTCTTAGACGACTATAATTATTTAAGTAGGTATATAATATGTAGGTTGCATACCTAGTAGACTGTGTCTTATGACTTATTTATAATTTAAGGTGGTTCAATTATCTTTCATAATTTGTCACGAATAATAATTAATATTTATTCGGTGTAGCACCACGTTTTGTCCAACTAATAACGTACCGAACTATGATTTATTCTCGTGCCAACAACATATTATTATTGTTATTATTATTATTATAATTACTAACGTTTGTAAACACGTTAACGTTCCAAACGAATGAAATTGAACACAAGATTTTTTTTTATTTTTGTGAATATTAACGTTGATGAATATTTATATTATTACACATTTGAATATTTATTGTTATAAATGTATGTCAGTATATATATATATAGTCAAATGGAAAGTTTTTCCTTGCGGTTAACTACGGGATAGATGTTAATAATTAAGACAAAGCAATTAGGGGATTTGTATACGTTTTTTTACGCACATACATTTAGTCTAATAGATAAGATACGATTTAATTTACATAATCCTCCGTTATTTAAATTTGTATTTTTGCTTTAAATTCATATTTTATCGATTTTTCCATCCATAACCAGAATATTATATTTCAATAAAAAACATGTGTTTTAAGTTAGTAAAAATATTTTTAATAAATTTATCAAAATAATTAAAAATAAGTGAAAGTGTTTCGGAAACTTTTCAATCCTTGTATTTTTCACCAACTACGTAAAAATCGACTTTTTATCTGTTTAAAATAAAAATAATATTATTTTATTTGTTCAAAGAAGTGATTGTACTGTCGACACCAGTGAAATCATTTTATTTATTTATTTTTACTGTCATTTATTGTCCAATAAAGTATATTGACTATCTAAGTGTGTGTTTAAGTACTAACATATTGAAGCTATTGCTAGATAAAATAATGAATACATTTTTTAACTCAAGTGATTTTCAATGTATTTCGCAAAGTTTATGTATAGTTTCTCAGATATTTCATCCTCGTAAAACTTGAAATAATAACTGAATGTGAACGTTTTATGTTTTTTTATTGAACAACGGTCTTGAAATTAATTAATTTTAAACTATTCCATATTTGCGAACGAAAGCAAATTAAATGAATTATTCGATAGTTTTTGTACAAACAATTGCGAATAATAGTAAGTACTCGATTTTAGACTAAAAATTAATGAATAATAACGAGAATAAAAGCTGTTTGTTACCGATACAAGTTTTTTTTTTTTTTATTCTTGGAAAGTAAATCATACGGCGTCTCCTGTTTTTCATGAACGACTAACATTATCAAATTTTTTAGGTGATATTAACATGGGTGTATTTTTAAAACCTCAACACAAATGTTTTACCAATATTTATATCAATATATTATAATCATATTTTGTATCGATCGGTACAAAACAATTTGTATTTATAGCGTTTGTTTTTTTTTTTTTTTTTTTACTTTTCTTTATATTTACCCGAATCGTATAATTATAGTATTATATTCTCGTGAATTTTATTGTTTAGCGTTTTGTCTCGTTTGGAATTATTGATATTTGACGTATACGTATAAGACATGCATACTTCAATAATAATATCTAGACGTCCCTGGACGTTTTCGGAAAACAATATAGTATAGAATGTACGGTGATCGATGGAAGTAAATGTTGAATTGAACAAAGTCACGTAACAATTTCGTACGACTACGTATAATGTGACGCCGTAATTGCATTCGGTCCTCGATGGATCGCGATTTCGTTGTACGTACAATAATAATAATAATGCCCGTGTTAGATAATAACATAATATCATGTAGTCACACGCGTTTTCATTAAAACGTCTCGGGGACAGGATATCAATCAATTATTCCGCCGATGGAGATGCCGTTTGAAGGCGGAAACCACGAGAGGAATGACGATTATTGCTCGAGCATTACACTAAACACCAAGATGATGTGGTTGCGGTACAGTGCAAAATACAGTAAAGAATTCTATTTTAATTTTTTAAAAGTTTTTGCATACCACATTATGTAAAATATATGCACACTCGAGTTGATCGCTGACTGACAATGGGTTGATGGTACGCAAGTGTACACACCAACAAAAACATAAATACAAACACACGAACTTAAGTACAAGTTTGTATGTTTTGCGTTTTTTTTTTTTTTAAAAAAAGAAAAAAAAGAAGAGGATTACTGTGTTTCGTGTCTTTCGGTTGAACTCTTATACGTGGGGTATGCATTCGACCGAAATATACATGACCAATGTCGTTGCATAATAATATTTTTACTTCGCGGGTGTTAAACATGGGTAGGGGAGTAAAAATACACCGTTGAAAGAGTTTATACTTCACGATGCGTACACTACGGTATTAACGTTGCTGGTTTGAAAATTAAAAAATAAAAATAACCGACAACTTTTGATTCGGTCCATTAAACTTTCTAGTAAAAGTTTTCGGGAAAAGAATGGTTGGGCGAATACGACGTCAGTTCTGTCAAATACTGTAAATTATAAACTACATGTGCAACATTTAGGTGTAAATTAAAATATAATAATGTACCACTCGCGAGATCACGACGTATTGACCAGTCAGCCGTGTGCAGTGGTAATTAATATGACTATTTTTTTGTTTTATCTGCAGCACCCTGTCGACGATTATTTTTGCATTTTCGCATTTTGAAATAAATTAAAACGACGTTTATAACACGTTTATTTTTATCGACCATGTGTTTATGGACTGAAAGAATGTACCTACATTGTATTAATTTCTAAAATATCACGTTAATTTTCATTATTTTTGAAGTAAAATCAAGTGTAATGAAGCAAGAATTTTTTTATCTAAGCGGCCACCTCGAATACAATACGAAAAAAAAAACAAACTAGACTGGTAAATTGTTGTTTTTTAATTATTTATATTATGAGTATGTTCCCATTGTTTTAATAATATTTTTTAACTTTATCATTATTTATGTCCGGCACACATGCCTCCACACAAATTATAATTACTCAATCGCAAATCAAGAATAGGCTCCAGAATGTATCTACTTTTTCGTATTTTCCTATTTCTCTCTCTCTCTTTCTCTCTCTCTCTTTCTCTCTCTCTCTCTCTCCCTCTCTCTCTCTTCACCGAGAGTGCGTAAATTTATGTGGAAAATCATTTTGAACTGAATGAGTATCCAACAGTACAAGATTGAGAATGTATTCCCCACTGCACTTGAGCTGGAACCATTCCAAACTGCCAGTCGAATTCTAGAGTTTTTCATTTTCGCAATATCAACGAAGAAACATTGAACGTAGGTAATATCGTTAAATTATATTACATTTTATTTATTATTGTTATTATTATTTTCTCTTCTTCTTTCACGTACTCGATATGATACCTCACGGACACGTCATTTCTATACGTACACCATGCACAGTGGCCGCCAATCGCACGCACGTTTTTATATATTCCGGACATTGTGTACCGGTAGTCAATAATATTTCTCGTCGAATTCAAAAAACGTACGGCATCGTCCGTTGCCGCGTCTCGGTTAGGTTCTGTGAATTCGTTATTCGTGGCTGCGGTGAAATCGCACGGTGGTTCGCATTCCACTCCGCGATCTCTGCATTTAATTGTAAATTGCATTGTACGTCAATCAATGTTCTTGATAGGTTTTCTATCCGTGTACGATTGATGTATAAATGTCTGAGAATAGTACTGCGAATACAATTATTTATGTTGTATCGATTTTTTTAACTGTATTGAAAATGATTCAAACGCACGTGCAGCCTGTTTTTATCTAATCGATATTTCTATTACGCTATTGGTCGTTCAATTTTCAGTATTGGTATCTAATATTCGGTATATGGCAGTCACTGAGATCAATCCGGGTGACAATAGTCAATTTGATGTTGACATAAGAACGAATACTTTGGAAGTCAGTTTGTATACCGTGAAAGTCATCCGTACGTCTGTTTAAAATATACAAGAAAATCACCGGTTCGAAGTCGTTGGCAGTCAGTGCCGTTAATATCCGTGGCGTCCCTGACGAATTTTATTTTGGCGCTTATTTTTACAAAAAAAAAAAAAATGTTTAACTCTAATGCTCCCTCTTACTTTGCTGCACCCTTGGCAATCACCCATTTCGACAACCTCTAGTTACGAAACTTAGTTTAAACTCTAAAACTCAGTCCGTATAGAAGTTTAGAAAAACGGAGTTATCGTATTCATCATTTTTAACAATTATCCGTCCTCTGGCTGTTTCGATACCGCGAATAACACAGCCGAACAAGTACGGAAATCAGATTGTGTGTAATATAAACTTCCCGGTAGTGCATATGGCATGTCTAATGTATATGGGAACTACGAAGTTCATCTAACAACCCCGTCACTAGTCCGATCAGTCATGACAGTCCATTCGTGATGCTAGGATAAAATCTGAAAATCTATACGTAACTCGTAACCGAATGAACTTCGTAGGGGTTGCATTACTACATGATTCAAACGGAGTAGGTTCAATGTCACGGGTTAAGAATTAGAGTAAAATCTTGCAAATCGTAGTGCAAAGACATAGTGGACGTCTACAGTTACCAGTAACCGATTTTTATAGGTTTCAAATGTCTTTGTGACTTCAAATAATCAAATTCCAAACTAGTTGCTTTTTACTACATACAGGTACACTGTACCACGAGCTACCATGTCGGTTAACACTAATAAAGCTAATCTATCGTACGCCCATGTATTCGTTTGAAACGATATTTTTTTTCTGCGTTTGAAAAATGTATTAGTAAATTACAAAACTGCCCGTCTAAAAGTGTTAAACCCAAGTCTGAAGGCTTGGTAAACATTACAATATTGTGGTTATTCGATGTTTTAAAAATGCATAGTTCTTTAGTATGGAGAGGGTCAATGTTGTTCGTTATTTACATTTCACCGTGTAGATATTCCGTACTATATAAAACGTACCTACTGTTTAAACTTAAACATTTATGAGAACTTTTGTGCGGTTCAAAAAGTGAAACGTAAAAAAATGTTAAGACCCATAACGCACGCATTTTCAAATAACGACAAAACGATGTTTGTTTTTTATTATACAAAACGTATTATTTCGTTATTGTGATATATTGTGGAAAAAAGTATAAAACAGTTGCATCATCAAATCAAATAATGGTCAAATAACGGATTAATGACGTTGAATAATTAATTATTTGAATAAAATATTGCTTAGTTGCATGTTTATAGTATTCTATCGTATTGGAACTTAAAATGTTTTCGTTATACTATACTTAAATACAACGAATACGTTATTAATATTCGTCATAATATTATATTTACTGACACGAAACAGAATATTAAATTATTTATTATATAACAAAGAAACAGTTTTATGTTTCGAAAATGACAATTGTTATTTGTTGCCTATGAATAATTTAAAATGGTAAATTTATGATAAAAATATAAAATAAAATAATGTGTGTGTATACATTGTAGTGGTGCAGTGTGTATAAGTACATAAAAATGTATAAACGCAATATCGAAATAAAATAATATTCAATTACTACTTTGGACATATTCGTATTTTACAGAAATAATATATTTTTATATATCACTGTAATTTTTCGTTTTCTGTTTAATTTTCAATTAATATTTACCAGCCGTTTTCTATAATTATCTTAAATATCAAGCTAATTATTTAAAAAATTCTATTTTCACTATAATTTTTTATAATTTATATTTATTATTATGAGTGCGCAATCCGATAAACAAATATATATTGTGTTCAACAATATATTGAGTACTAAATAATATAATAATTGTTTACAATAAGTACAGTCATAACTACTCTAAACGGAAATGTTTGTAAAAATAAAATAGCAAACAAGCTCAAAAGAAAAATTGTTCAAGAAATTATTTATTGTGATTTATCCAATGATGAATAATTAATTAATTCAAACGTGAATTTTCCAAAATAATATGGTAGTATATAATGAAAAATTATTTTAATTTTAGTAGATTATAATTTTATTTTAATGATAATTTGTACTTAAACTTCGTGGTTAATATTATTTGTGAAGTATTTTTATACATAACGTATGTACAATAATTTCAAAATAAATAATATTATGAAAAACTCACGTGAGCATTATGGTTAAACCCCGTATCCAATATTCTGCAGCAATCATTGTACATGCAATCATTAAAATATATATTCCACGCACTAATTGGTTAAAAAAAAAAAATAAATATTTATGTCTTATAATTTACAAAAAAAAAATAATAATATTATGGTGCTTTGCACAAAGAGAAAATTTGAATGCGTTATGATATTTAAATTTGTATCGAAACTGATAAGATGATTGGAGGGGATGTGCGATTTAATCGATAAGCAAGGGCGCGTATTTGAAAATTTATAAATATAATAGAACTGTATTAGATGGCAATTGATTCATTATTTTGTTGAATTACACAGACTGTGTAGTGAAGTGATGCAAAATAAATATGTAATGTGTTCGGATACATAATAATAATTAATGGTTAGAAAAAGAGGGGGAATATGTTACAATAACCGTTACTCGTTTGGCCCCGGCCACGGCGGTAGCTTTTCTGTCGATAAAATATAATTTAGGTAGGGAAGTAAGGTCATTTAATGATGGGTCGAGACGATCAATGTTTTACTTTTCGTTATTAATAAATCATAAGGTGTTCTTGACACTAGTAATGCAAATAACTAAATAATGTACACACAACAGCAAACATATAATACAGAGTTATTCATAAATAACTGTGCGTGATTGACACATTCTGTCGTTTACGTTTTGACAGTTATGCTTTCGTTTTATACGTACGACAGCTCCACGAATTTTCTTTGTACATTTCCAAATGTTTGTCATTGTAACAACATATATAATAATATAAATTATATATATATATATATATACATATTTATGTATATTTATTATGTATGTATATATCGCACACAGGGTGTTTCACGATTTAATGTTTAATTTTTTTTTTTTTTATCAGTGGGAAAATGTAAAAACATTATATGAATAATATTATACTATTTCATATTTATTTATTTATTTATTTTTTTTTTGAAAGCTTGAAATCGTAAGCGAAAAAAATCATACCAAATGAATATAGAACGTTTGTTGACGGTTAGGTTATTAATTACCTTCACCTCTGTAAATAATAATAAGATTATAAATAAAAAATATGTATATATAGCAGTTATAAGAAAAATATACACTGAAAAGAGAAAAAGGAGAAGAAGACTCTTATGAGGGATTCAAATAAAAATGTCCTGGTTATGAATCGTAGGCACTTAATACTTGACAAAGACTGATGTCGGATCATTAGGACAAAAGAGTTGTTTTTATAAAAATAAAAAAATAAATATGAATGAAAGACAAGAAAGAAAAATAAAGAGATATTATTATGCACAGTGTTTTTTTTCCTCGAGAAAACACTTAAAATTGCACCTATTAAACGAACCGAAGTTTCAATACTTTAACGGGAACTTTCACTGGGATAAAGAAACTAGTTTTGTACCATTTATCTTAAATTTTATGCATAAAGTTTAAAAGAAAGCCAAAAACAGTTGTTACTTCATTATTTTCAACCAACAGACTATAATTTTTATAAACATTTTTGTACCAGCGGATAACCGCCATTCATCTATTATGTTTGTTGTAGGGAAATATTATGTTAGATGTAGATATATATATATATATATATATATTGGTAGAAATTCATAGAAGAAAAAATTTCATATTAATAATTATCAAGGATGTATAATTATTATCTATCATAATAGTTTTCAATTGTTAAATATTGTTGTACCTCTACAATTATAAACCTTATCGGTTTTTTTTTTTTTTTGTAAAATACTTAGTATTCTGTACTATTAAATTATCAAATATTTACTACCGTATAATATTGAAAGTATAATGAATAATTGAAAAATATTTCCAATAGAGCATTTGAATTACGGTAAATCAATTAAAAAAAAACAAAATTAACGTTATAAATATAATTTAGGTATAAGGGCAGCTTTAAAGAAAGCTAAAAAAGAGAGAGTGAGAGAGAGAGATGGAGATAGGAAAAATGATAATATTGACACGTTATGATGTTACAAATAATGTTAATCTTAACGCCGAAGTAGTTTGGCTAACAAAAGATTCGATAGTAAAGAAAAATGTCACCGTTTAATGAAGTAAAACGATTAATACATTGCAACATATGGCTAAAAAAATAATTTGTATAGTCTCCTATAAATACGTAGATTTATAAATACTATTATATTCTTACTTACAATTTTTTAGTTTTTGAAAAATGTACATGTTTTTCTTTTGTCTTTGAATAAATGCTATTTGAATTATTTTATGCCTATGTTAAAAAAAGAAAAAAAACAAAGCAAACAAATAAAAATAAACCTAATAACTTTTACTCTTTTCGAAGTTATGTACGTTTATAAACGATAACCGAAATGTTTGGTTTTATGTACAGTAGTGTAGTATTATTGTCCGAGTTCATGCACGTATAAGTACAAACATACCGATTGCATAGTTGAATATTGAAGTTTATTATTAGGTAATAAAAACATTTACGGTTCTTTAAAATCGCGCAAATCGTCTACGGTCCGAAAAGTCGTTGCAGTATTTCTGTTACTTGAAAGAATCATCTTATTAGCCCCACAATGAATATTTTAGATAACAAATACCATATGTAATTGTTATTACAATGATGCTGAAATTATTGTTGACTGGTTTCTCGTCTGTATTAACAAGCAAGTTTACGCAGGATAACACATAGAAATATTTAATATTAAATATATTAATGTATTAAATATAATTTATTAATAGGATAAGATATTAATATTGATATGATAGTAAATTATGCCTACGTAAGTACTATTACATTATGGAAAAGAGCAGCATTATCGTTTTATAATATTAAATCTTTTGTCATTCTTAAAAACAAATATTTTTGGCAATCATTGATTGTAGTAGCCAAACAGATTTACAGTAACTAAGTGGACTAGGAATATAGTTCAAATACTATACTAATATAATACATTAACTAATTACAATTTTAACTTATATTTTCAAAATTTGTAAAACCCATTTTTTTTTCATACCATCAAAATCATATACTGCAAAATCTTATAAGAAAATGAAGACACATAATACTATCTAGTGAAATGTAATAAAACACGAAAAAAAAAGAGAAGACTTGATATCGAATCTCATATTAAAAAACTATTTAATTGATATTACGTATAAAAAAATAAATGCGGAATTTTTCATTAAATAATATATCTATTAACTGTTCGTAATAAAAAACTATAGACTTTGTGGGAGGTTGTGATTACAGCACATCCAAACCGAATTTCTGCTTAAAAAAATTCTAATAATCCAATTTGATCTTCCTAAATCAAAACCACAACACATTTTATGGAATTAATGTATTACAATTTTGTGTTAAAACCAGTGTTGGGAATAGATAACTAATAATTTATCTAGATAAAGATAAAGATGACTATACTAATTCTTATCTAGATACAGATAAAGATAGTTATACTAAATTTCATCTAGATAAAGATAAAAATAAGTACATTTTTATCTAGATAAATATTAGTTAATTTCATGTTTGATTTTGAAAATATTCAAGATACTACAGCCTACAGATATTAGGTAAAAAATTCATAATTAAAAACATTTTAAAATAAATATCATTTTTTAAACTCATTTCAAACATTAATAAACATGAAATTGAAAATAATTTTTTTTTAAAATAAACTTCATAAGAAGATTGTCATCTTGTCAGTTATTATCTGTGTCATAGATATATGATGTACAGAAAAATGTAAAAATGAAAATATAGAAACATTTTAAATTTTCAAATTTTATTTTTATTCTATTTAAATAAATTACCTAGATTGGTACTGATAGATAACAAGATTTTTATCTAGATGAAGATAAAGATAACTGAGTATAAATTTATCTAGATAAGATAAAATATAAACAATTTTTATCTAGATACATTTATCTAGATATTTCCCAACACTGGTTAAAACCAATGCGAAGTAAATAGTATTGTATTGATAAATAAAAAAATAATGAATACAATTATGAATAATAATGAATAAAAAGAATAAATATTGCGAAGAAACTACTTTTTTTTTTTTTCTTGTATAATTATCGTTAACATGTTTCTATGAATGTGTTTTTGAACTATCAGCGTTGATTCAATTTAACATTTTTTCAAGTAAAAAATAAAATCTGACTACGAATAATAATACTTCCTGTGGCATGGAAATGGTTGGAGGGGCAGAAAAAACGACTAGACTGCGCAAAATGTTTACGTTTCGTTTTGCAGCTGACGTAGTTGTTCAAATTTTGAAAAATAATACGTTCTGAAGTATTAGGAACGGTCAGCTCAGAGTGTAATCAATGTTGGTTATTGACAAGTTGATTTGAGCCTTATACAACATGGAACAGTTGTAAATGAAAGAAAACGTTAATTAATTGTATAAAATGATTTTCTTTTCGAACGATTTTCGCAGCTAAAAAACTAATTTTGGCTATTGGTCACCATCGAAATAAAATATGCCATCAGACAACGATGATAACTGTTTCTAACAAATTATAAAATGCACATATCATCGCATTTTTTTTTTCTTTTCTTACATTGTTATACATTTAAGTATTTAACATTATTTCCAATATTATAAAGAAAAATATTAATTTTTATTTTAAAAATTAGACTTCCAAACAAACAATTATTTAAAAGTAATACATATAGCATTATTTAGATATACATGCAAAAGCAATAGTACTGTAATAAGTAAGACGTTAATAATATTATACTTATAAGGTAATACTGTTCCGAAAACATCAATCAAATTATCCGCAAAAGTAAAATGTTAATTCCGTAATAGATTAATAATAATTATATGTATACCTAAAATTAAAATCAGTCGATTGAATTTGGACGATGTCAGTGCGGTGTGAAATTATTCCGTTCCATTGAATGTTATTGGTTTGATTTTGAAATGGTGGACAGTATATCTAAAAAAAAAAAAAAACCGCTAAAAACGTTTATATTACCTGTATATTAACATATATTATTCTATACGGTACACGACGTTTGCCAATTAATTTTCTTCGATTGAGGGGAGAGGCATAGTTATCAGTCGCAAGTGCCATACGTTATATACGTGCACGCATATATTATATGGTCCGTTGCAATGGATTCGTACTGGATTTATCGCGATATATCGTTATAAGCTTTGAATTACACGAGTTCTCGTTTTGGCACGAGGTGAATCGCCGAAAACTGTTGTTGAACGGCGATAATTTGAATAACCAAATGCGCATACGTGTATCAGACAGGTCACATAATGAAACAATCTGCGCACAATATAATAGGTTTAATTTTATTTTTTTTTTATATATAAATTTGTTATATACCTCTACGCTTATGCAGGCACCCACGCACGCTTTATTATTAGTTTATCTCTTTGATACATGTTCGGTTTTAAGCGTGTCTGCAGCGAGAGGCTTTAAAGTGTCAATATTGAAACTTTGAAACGTTTTTATTTATTTATTATTATTGTCATTGCGTTTAAAGCATCTGATCAAAGTAGTAGTGCGGCGTCCGGATTTCTTTGCGGTATTTAAATGCGTTTTTCTCCCGTCTCTTCACGTCACAAGGTTCTGGCGAACGCGGATTAAATAAATGGAAAAATAAAATAATAAATAAATTAAAATGAAAAAAAATGACCGTTCTGCCCGTAATACGTGGATGAAACAAAAAAAAAAAAAATATCGCAACGACAACTATACGAATAGGTAGACATAATAAATAATCATTAACAGACTATATATTATTAATAGATTTGTTGGTTAACTTCGGGTGAAATATTATTCTATGTTTGCCGAGGCGTCAAAAAGATACGTGTACTTCACCTGCATAAAGTATACTGCTATTGGAAAATCGATAAGTCGCAATTCTTTTTTGATACGCAAATGACCTCATTCAAAAGCATGGCACCTTTCTTATACGCAGACAGCACTCATCGTACCTTTATTTTCCGTACATATTTCTTTTATTTTCACTCGCTGGTAAATATCTTACCCCCTTTGCGTCGATTTCGCCTCATTTACTATTCACATTTTTGTACGCGGCTATTTTTTTTTTTTCACACCATATTAAGAATCACATGGAAACAATACGAACACTAGCGGTCGGTGATCGAATCGTAAATAATTCAAAATAATCCCACCAGGTCGTTTGTGCCATCTTACTGTAAGCATTATTTAATATATATCTACACAGGCTAGTCGGAGAGAGTCAAGCATGGATAATATAAATGTGTGATTGTCGTAACGTGAGATTTTTTGTGTGTATGACATGCACTGTATATGTATAAACTCAACACACGTGTGCTAATGAATTGTTGCTATTCGTTATATAATTTTAACGCGGCTCCGAATCGATGACCGATGAACAAACGACCGCAATCCGATCTTAAAAAGCTATCTTACAAAGATTTTGTACTATTTTTACACTTTCTGCAATCCAAAAAATCAGTGAAACAAAAATTTCATATGACATAATAAATCATAAAATAATAAATTAATGACGTATGCAAAACTAATTTTTCGATTTTTTTTTTCATTTAAACAGGCGGGTTCAAAATTTCAAAAACTATATTATAATTGTAAACGTTTTTGTAGCATTCGTTTAAATTTTATATTTACCAGAATTATCAAGATTACTTTTTACACGATGAATATATTTAAATCATATTTAAAATATCCAAACTGTTTATACTTAGTGTTGAAAAATTTGAAAGCTAGAACATTTGTTCGATATTAAATTTTTAAATACAGTAAATGTGATCAAACCCTAGAAAAGTAAATTTATGTAAATTATCCTATGAAATTACAAATGGTTAATGGGTCGAGAAGATAGTTTAGCAATATTGTATGTAAGCACTACCTTTATACTGTAATTTGATACATTTGAATAACAATAATTGTAATAGAATATAGATAAAAATTAAATTAAAATGGTTTTTTATTGAATACTCTTAATACAAAGTATTAATGCAAAGTATAATTAAATATCTATTTCTTGCACTTTCTCTCTTACACACACACACTATCTATTTTTCTCTCCCTGCTTCTTTTTCTCTCTTTATCTCTATCTCTTTGTGATGAATTAGGCTAAAATACAAGAAATATTTTTAAATACTATTATAATAATTTGTTATATTTATTTTAAAAATATAAAACCGGCTTTTTAATTCAATAAATTATTTTAATTGTATAAACAAGTCACTAAAAATTATTAAATATTTCTATTTATATCAACATAAATAAAATGTAAAAATTAAAGTTTTTGTGGGAAGTATTATTATATGATATGCGTAAATATTGACAACAAGTTTGGATAAAAAAATACCTTACACTTTATAATCATGTTTTCAATAATGATCTAGGAAAAATATTTTATTTAAATATTTAATTTATATCGACTCTAGAGGCCTGCTTATTCCGTCCTCTGCTCGCTTTGCTCACCAACCCCTCTCGTATTTTGTGGTTTTTGAACTGCCGCAATACTTGTACCACATGCCTTGTAGTATTCTAAGATAGATATTTAATAAAATTTCAACAATGGTGATCATGGCAAGATTTTTATGATTTATAAATTATAATATGATGTTTTATTATATGCGGGAGAAAAAAATCAAAGATTTTTTAAAATTACTTAGATTTTTATAAATATTTGAAAAAATTTAAAAAAATTATTAATGCATTTTTTAATGTTTCGTTATTACATGAGATTAGGGTTTTTTTTTCGTTTTTTATTCCTTTAATTTTTTTTTTTTTTTGACATTCGTCTAACAAGAATGTTTTATCCGACCGATCGGCTATCTATGGCAAATCAATCACTACTATATATTTTTGGATAACTATGATTATCGTATATTTCAAAAAATGCATTTACTCGACGTCACTTCGATGTAAAAAACTGTAAAGTTTGTCAAACGATTGATTTTCTTTTGAGACGTATGTTGATAATACATAATACACTACGATCAAGTCCCATAAGGCCGTACTATGGGAACGAACAGTGTTCGGTCGTGGACGGTCAGCGTTTTTGCACGGAATAGTACACATAGATTTCGAAACGCGGTCGTACGAGGTGCCATCAATGATACTTTAAAAACAAAATAATCTGAAGATGATTACCGATACATAATTATTCGTTTTATCCGCTCGGGCACATGACGTGCGCGAAATATATTAACTTTACGCCAGTGAAGTAATTATATTAAAAAAAAAAAAACTCACTAATTAGTTATCGCATAATTGCATAAAATAGCGTTTTAAAAAAATGCATATAATATGATATGCACTTTTATAGAAAAATAAAACACAAATAAAATGCAATAAAAATAATATTGATACGTTTAGAATAAAAAAAAAATATTGAGTTAAATGTTAATTTGTTATAATCGATGAAAGCAAGTTAAACATTTCTCGAACTGCGTGAAAATCGTTAAGAGCATTTGCATACAATCGCACTAAAATAAAATAAATTGTAGAAGTTTATTTTTAATTACATACATTTAACATGAGTCTAACTCGATTGGACATTGAACAAAATTAACATAAGGATTTGTAAAAAAAATGCAATTGCAATTACTCTTCAATAATAACGCGCCCAGAAGTGGTCTTCGCACCTAAGTAATAGTTGCTAATTTTTACACGCACCGGACTGAAGAATGTATTTGTTCCGATTATCTATTTACCACCATATAACTAACCTATAAATATATGTATTTGTACAAAAAGATCACCGGGAAAGTTTTTAAAGCAATCATTTTAAGTAGAAAATCTTAAAAAGAAATTGTCCGTTTGCCTTTTACTCACGACCTACACCGATACCGTCAGTACTTTCAATACAAAACAAAAGGCTTCAATTTCCAATTCGTTTGTTTTTCGCGATGCCCATAAATAATGTCTCATAAAATCTCAAGACCAAATAATATCCATTTGCGGTTTGGACTTCGAAAATCCATGTTTTTTCCCATGGGCATCTAAATGATGCATGCTCATGTGTAGGGAAACCATCGAATCTATTTGTGTTATGCTGATAGTACACATTTGCCGAGATATCACGAGAGAAACCGAACGCGAGAGTGAACTAGATACGCTCGGCTGTTCTCGATTGGACGACGCTCGGTCGAAAGAAGTTTTTTTGCATAAGTTGGGTTTTTCGTCATGTGCGATTAGTCAAATGAATAAATGTTAAAGTCTTTGAAGTTTTATCAGGATGAAACCATTATATGGACGCATTAGTACCACAAGAACAGAAGATTGTGTTGGAAAACAGTGAATGGAACTTAGTCCGTGCGTTCCGAAATCGATCTGATCAATCTTTATCGTTTCTCATGACATAAACATGGTAGTTTATAATATTGAATGCGTTGAGTCCGAAGACGCGTGCGGGCGCGACAGTTATTATTATGCTGGTCTTCGGAGAATGTCATTATTATGTCCTTCGCTGTTCGAAAACAATTTTTATTCGACGAGATCGAGAATAATTGCACAGTCATATTAAAACGATCTTCTGGCTATATGATCCAATAACCATATTATCAACTGGAAATATTCTATCCCGCTTAATAGCATTTTGATGAGATTCAGTCGGGGAGGATATTATTACAATATTGTTCGCCAAGTCCAATGCGATATTAATTAACACTTGTGTGAGGAGAGCGAAACATATAATGGTCATTATATTAACTGCTAAAGAAGCTATTAATGTGATCCGACGAGACTAATGTGTTTCGCGTTATTTTTTTCCACATCGAACTACAGACATAACATTTTTGGAAATAACGCATTTGTACACCACGAGAATTATAAACTCAGCTGCGTAGTAACACGACGATAAAGTTCGTCTGTAAAATCGATTTGCATGTTAATTATTAACAAATAATATTTATTTACAATTCTAGTACGTAGATGTTTTTTTTTTTTTTATTCTCAACGATTTTTTCTACGCTTTTTCTACATAAATATCCAAAATCGACTGCGATTTGTACGTCGTTTTTTTTTTATTTTTTTATATAGATAAAGTTTCCCCATGGGTCTCGCACGGATGTAGACTACTCCGTTCGTATTGCAATTTTCGCGATAATCCGACACGGAACCGGCGGATACTCGTGCGTTGCCTCCGAACGTCGTAACATACCGCGGAAACGCGAACATATGTTTACGTTGTAACGACGGGCGATAGGAAATATTATTATTATTATTTTTTTTTTTTTTTATTTTGTGCGCCGACACGTATCCGTTTCTTTTTTTCGTTTTTAGCTGTTACTCACTCTTCCCGTTGTTATCATCACTGTTACAACCCTGCCCCGGTCTCGATGATCTCGCGCTCCGTTTTCGCACCGGGCCCCCGGGACAACGAGCGCGAAACGTTCGCCGCGGTAAAACGCGGAAAATTCGATTTTGAAATCCGTCGCGGACGCGAAGCGCGTGCGCAGACATTTACTACGGGTACGAAATTTCTGCCGCTCGCACTTGGCCCCGCGAACGACGTAAACGTAAACGACGTACCTGCGGCCGTAAAACAGCGACGACGATTTCAATAATATCGTCGGTGATTAATTACGGTCGCACATGCGTTCAAGAGCCACTGCCCGGTGCACGATAATGTGTTCCTATCAGCGCACCGTGCAACGTGTGCTGCGGACGGTGAAAAGAAAAAAAATATCCGTATCGAAAAACGGGGGAAACGAAAAAAAAAAACCACTCACCGGGGAAATCTCGTAGACAAACAACGTGTAAATAAAATAATAGGGTTTAGCCTAACAAAGTAAATCGAAATCGTTCCGCCGTTCCTTTCCGCGCAACGATCCTGGTGCACTCGAGTCGATGTCCCGCACGTACGTACGTACGTTTCGTGCGCTATGAACGAAAAAAAAAAAAAAAAAATTAAAAACACGTGAAAATCGGTTCGGACTTTTATACGCCGCGAAACATACACACGACGGTGTACCGCTGTGCACGCGGGTGCTCCGTAGATTATTATTATTATTGTTAATGTGTTTTTTTTTATATATATATTTATTATTTATTTTAACCTAACCGAAATATTTATCGACCATTTCTGTTATCGGTTTGATTAATTCTCGACTAAAACGCGGGATGCATTTACGTAATTTATGCGTATTGTTCAACGCTATCGAGACACTATCTGCGTACAAGAACGCGTAATTATATCACAGTTTCGTATCCCACGATCGAAATTAAATTTTATAGCTCATTTTACACCGCACACCAACACCAACCCATCCAATACTGGATTGAAACGAAACGCACTAAATTAAAAGTTATTCATTGTTGTCCCATAACGTACTCGAACGTTTTAATTATATATATATATATATATATACTTACATTTATTTTAAACTTTACGTCAGTGGTAGTCGTTAGTGTTGCAGTTACCCATGTAAAAGATACGAAAGAAGAATCACTGGATTAAAGAATATAGTTTATAATACGGCAAATCACAAGTATAATCTTTAAAATTTACTTGTCAACATTATTACTTATTGATTATCAAAGTAGAAATATTAAAACATTAAGATACGACTGAAGTAACGAAATAAAACTTGGACAATGTTTCGGTTTAGGACATACTTGATAGCAAAATGTGATAAAAAAAAAAAGAAAATTAACGAATTGATGCGTAGAAAAAAGCAAATGGCTTTTGTTATCTGCGATCCAAAAATGTTATACTTCGCAATTATACCGAGACAATAAAAATAATTTAAATTATATTTTAAAATTAACAAGGGGACGGAACCTAAAAAAAAATAAAAACTAAACATTTGTCAATAACATTTAAAAATATGAGAATAAAATTTACATAATCAAACTTAACCTCTTAAAGGTTAATCCGCGGAGTTAGTTATCTTTATAATAAATGATCAGAACCACGTTAAACGAGGTCCGCCGAAGACAGCACAAGATCATCTGAGATATTATCGAGGTTCGGTAATTAACGAGGTTAAATGCTTTTCCGAAACATAGGTACATCGACGGTTGACTACTACACACCGGGATCACTATTAATTTATAAAATTAATTAACCAGACAACCCACAGAGACCAACAAGTTTTACTCGATAATGGAGCTAGTTAACTGAGAACACCATTGACTTCGAAATAACAGTTGGAAAGGATACATCGTGGGTACTGTAGGTTGTTGAAATATTTATAAAGAACCCACGTACATCTATCATTGAAAAAAACTGATTTGATGTGCAGAAATAAAATGTAAAATTTATTAACAACAATCTACCTGTTTTAAACCGTCGGAATCGTTAAAATTATATGACTTCGGTCAATATTCGGTTAAAACGAGCTGATTAAAATCAAAACTTTACTTTGGTTTCTTTTTTTATTTTCGTCGTAGAAAGTCTAATACGCAATAATTTATTACATATGTTCCATATATAAATTTATACGTGCTACTTTTAAGTATGTACGTTCACGCTGTATCATAGTGCCTTTTATAACGAGCTGACTTCAATTGATCTGGCATTTAAAACCTGTCCAATTATGTAATTCATTCTGATGAAATACATCCGATTCGTATTTTACTAAACCATAATTTTCAGTTCAGGATGTGACATGAATATTTTGCAAAAAATTAAATGTTAATGAGTTATTGGTTGTGTTGGAGTTTTCAAATTAACTTACTTTTTTTAAATTAATTTTCAAACGCACTTGTAGTGAAGCAATGCACAATTAGTTAATATAATTTTTGTTGCAACAAGATTGCGTACTTTTCACATTTTTCATATTCAAACAAACAAATAACGAAGGAACAACACGATCACACACAAACAAAAATTTCACATTGTTGGATTTAAATGAATTAACATTTTTTCTATAATGTAATCAATGTAATAATAATTTATTGGTATAATGTAATACCCCTATAGCTGAAAATATTGATTGTATTTCAAACAAGAAATAAGTTATAACAAAAATGAAGTTGATAAAAATCAAAAAAATGTTCCAACAGTCAAAAATAAATTACGTTTACAGGTCTATGGGTTCGTAAATATCATTTTATTAAAATAACTCTATTAATGGTTTTGAATTTGCTAAATATATTTTAAACAATTATACCAGTATATTATCTGATGCTGTTTTTCTACCGATTTCATGGGAAATTGAACTTTAAATGAAGACAAGAACGACCAAAGGCCCGACATTTTTTCATAACCACTATAATGCGTAGCGTAAGTTGTTTACATTACATCCATCTATTCACCAAGTATTCACCAATATATATATATATATATATATATATATATATATGTTATTGAATATCCAAAGTGAATCTTTTTTTTAAAAGTTCATAGCATAAAAATAAAATATCAACTAGTTTCGTAAAAAGCAATAAGAAAATAGTACTTTTATAATTAATAAAATATAAGAATAATGAAATATTATTTTAGTTATTTTAACAAGTTTTAAACATTTGATAATTTTTTTTAAATCCAATAATATAAAATATTCGTTTGTGCACTATCGTGATATGTTTGCTCTTGTATAAAAAGGTAAAAATTGCGCAATCGTGTTTTTTTTCTCATATATAGAAAGGTAACAAGTGTGCAATCGCGTTGTGTTTTTTCATGTAAAAAGGAAGAAATTGCGCAATCGTGTTGCACCCATCTTTTCTATGTTCTTGAACAAACTTAATTTAATTATTACACGTTAGAAATACGAAAGGTTATCAATTGGATATAATTGGAGAAATAAAAATGGTTTCTTATATTTTAAGATACACGTGAAAATTATTGAATGGCTTGTCGCTTTTGATTGATTAAACTGACACGAAAAGAAAAAAAATATTATTTAATGATTATTTGTTTTGTGTTTTAAATTATGAAAAATATTAAAAAAAAAAAAAAAAATTAAGTAATTATTGGAGCAAAATTTTTAGTAAAAAAAAATGTTTTTTTAATGAATATTCATAAAAATAAAAACAAACAATGTTAGATTTTTTTCGATTAACATTTAGAATATAGGTTAGTATATTTTTTGGTCGTATTATTACACATGTTTTAAAATACATTATGTGCACATTCATAATGAAAAAAATAAATTATATGTTAAATATGTACAAATTGCGTGAGGGCAAGAAGTTATTAAATTGTTTTTTAATAACTTTTCTAAACTAGAATTTGTGTAATTTTATAAAGAAAAAAAAAAAAAAACAAAATAATAAAAAAATAAGACGTAATTATTTATATTTAAAATATAAAACTCATAATAGTCAATTTAATTATATTTTTTGTATAGAAAATAACAATGAACCATTGTGAATAAATTAATACGAATATAAATTATGTTATAATTATGTTAATAATATTAATATACTCATTGTATTTACAGATTTGCCGAAAGACGGTCCTTATATTACTGGCGACAAGTCTATTTACCAGTTCGGCGACTCGATCAATTTGAACTGTACGTCAGCTAAGTCTTATCCAGCATCCAACCTTAATTGGTTCATAAACAATATTTCGGTACAGTTGTAATTATGCATTTATATAAAAAATAATTCTGCATGAATAACATAATATGTATATTATGCTACATTTGCATGCAAATAATTGTATAATGGAGGTTATATATCTATTTTTATCGGGTAATATTGTTATTATGGCTAATATAATTACTATTATTAATATGTACCATTGCCTGGCGAAAATGTATAAATGTACTATAGTGTTGATTAAATCATTTTCCTATTGATTTAAGTACAACAACTGAACTTGTTTACGAGTTTGATAAACAAAACGTTGTAGTGGTAGTTGTCTTGTTTTAATACTCTTTCCTCGTAGATTATAAGCCATTGACTTAATTCATTTTAAACACTCGAGAAAAATTAATAAAGCTTAATAATCGTGTTATTCAAGGAAATGCGTTATTTACCACAATTCCCAAAGGTTGATCGAATTTACTACTCAAAACATTTATTTACTAATGACGGACAAAACGTCTTGAATGATTAATTATTGTTCCGACGATTTATTGACGAGATAACGGAATGTATTTCAATTCTCATCTGTTATTATATTTAATGAATACACTCGGTAACGCGGTGAACATAAATTTAGTTGTTGATTCCGTGTATCAGTGCTAAACGTAAGATTTGAAAATGTCTTGTTCTTCAAAACGATTAACATGTCCGCATTAGAGGTAAAAATACTGCTGACCCGTATTCGAACGTTAAACGAGTAAATAAATAAATGAAAAAATGAGTGTAAAGTTTAGTAATAATGGAGGGGGGGGGAACAAATAAAAAATGTATGAACATCTTATATGAATACTTATACGACGTATAGAAAATTTGTGGGTTTCCGCGGCGTACAGCAGCCACGGATCTTGGCCGTAATACATCGGAACCGTTTTTCGATTTGTCGCCGATATGAAAATACAGCCATTTCAAATATGTAACGTTTGGCGGTCACAAACGTCTACGATCCTTTTTTGTACCGAAACCGGCGAAATACTCGAGTCTACGGTTACCATCTAATCTTGTATACGTATATACGTCCACGTAGACCGAGCATGGGCAAAGGACGTCGGGACGAAATTATATGATTCAACCGCTATATAACTCTTGCATTGTACCGCCGACCAATATTTTTCTTTTAAAACTTCACTATCGATTTTGTTCGCCCGTAACTCCGATCGACTGCGTTGGGAAAACGAAACGAACAAAAGTCATAATCTTACGTTAGACGCATCACTCGACTGATGGTATTACGGCGGCGGCTGTGGTATTCTGTACATCGTACGAAACAAGTCCAGGGGTGCCCAAACCGTCTTTGGAAACCCGATCGCGGTTCGGTCATCTGTTGACGGCTTTTTTACCGTTTGAAAACTTGCGTTCAATCGCTGCATTTTCTCGCTGCGTATGACTCGAACGGTTCTAACGCTTGACAGCCGATGTTTGTTTGTTTTTTTTTTTCATAGCTGATGCCTATAAAGATGCTGTTGTTTTAGAATTTTAGTGAAAACCGTCTTACACGTTCCGCGTAGTAGGGCAACGATACGATATTGAATTTTTTTATCCCGTAAAATTATTTCAAATCGAACGTATCGGACGATAAAGGAATACTACTAGTGCACGAATCGAAAACAATAGCTATGAACTTGAAAGTTTAGAGCGTACGAACGTCACATACATCATCGAAAAATCATACGTGCAACGCACGACGCGTACGATCAGAGACCTGGATAAAGTCGAAGCTCACGGTATTTTAGATGAAATACGAAATTCCAAACGATTTATTAGTTGTTCTCGAATCAAATGTTCTCCATGCAACACAAATAAATATGCAATTCACACGTATTCGTTGCTTGCTTTTCAACAAACCAATCGTTATCACGCATACGGACCGAGACCATAGTAGAAATATGCCAATGGCAAAATAAGCAGTTTTGGACATTTTTTCAACATTTAAGAACGATTTCGATATATATGGACATTTTTGCACTTCACGTCCAACATTTCGAAATTCATTAAAATATGAACATTCGAGTGGACCATTCGATTATATTCAATGTAGAACGAAATAAAAAAGAATGCCAAAAGTGTATTCTTGTAGAAGTACGTGTGAGCTATGCGATTGCGTTCGAAATATTCTTGTACAAATATTTTGTTGCTTTTCGATCCTCTTCGTTCCAGTGTTTGTCTCATTTGAAATTATACCGGCGATTTTTTTCCTTCGCAATGCGACTGATTGTGCGGCAAACCTTTTCCAATCGATCGAGGCTGCGACTGGACCAGAAGCACGTGCACGCAAGGGTTCGATAAGCGATGTCTGTGGAACGTGTACGCATTCGTTTGTAAACCAGAACCGCACGGCTGATATTGAATTTTCTCGGCTCACACGTTGGACTAAAAATTATTTCTTCGGCGAAATAATAAAAAAGTCAACATGTGCGTAATGTTCTTTTAGCCGTAAGAATGTACAGTGTTCCGTATAGTGTTCAGACCAAAAATCGCGAGACGGTCGTGTGCGAAGAATACTGAACGGCGTTTCGTATAGGCAATTTAGGTACATTGGTGACTACAAAAGATTTCGATGCACTTGAGGAATTTGTATTTTTGTTGTATAATTGTTATAATATTATTAGCACTGCTTACCACTTGTGATTGGTTTCTTGTACTCCTAATGTTCGCAAAGCGGTAATTACATATTTCAGTCATGATTAAACACATTTCATGAATATTCCAGGAAAAATGTGATTTATCGCATGTGAACTATTGTTAAAGTCGAATTGTTTAGGAGGAGCACTCATGGATGCGCATTTGTAAACGCGTTACGGCATTACAAAATTACAAGCACCGAAAAGTTTCCATTGAAGAGTGTCCGAGTTCCTCGTAAAAAAAAAATAGAATTTAATTGACACTATAAGTGATTTACGATAATAGTGTATTTATAACTGTGATTATGGTTACATCATTAAAATCGTTAAAATCATTGTGAAGTGTTTGTTCACACACTTCACAATGATTTTAACATATCTATGTATACACTATCTACTCTCACCGTAATTATTATTCAAACTTCTACGCACCAATATCTATTTATCAGAATCCACTTCTATCCAAACTGTCTTTCTGCTACAATTTCTAGTAATCCACTACGACGCCTCAAACGCAAGTAATTGCGAGATCTACTCGTTTAATATTTAAATGATCATAATAAATAAATAAACAAATACAGTTACGACTGTAGTAATATCATTGGTTTTTGCTTTCTATCACATCTCCACGCTTATTGTACATATTATCATATTTATTTATTGTATTCCTTGCATTGATTGTAAATGTTTTAATTTTTTTTTTTTTTAAAAAAGAAACCTAGACGAGTAAAATTACTATAAACAAAAACAGTTTATCTTAATTCCTGTGTAATTTTTTTTTTTTTTTTTTAAAGTATATTTTGTATGTGTATCTGTATTGTTTCGATAATTTGGACATAAACTAATAAAACGCTTTTTGTTCTCAATTGTTTTGGTTTTTTATAAACCTTTGCTGTTGACGATAATATTTATAATTTTATACAAAACTAGTAATAAATACATAATAAAAGATCAAATCTTCCCGAGATATTTATTAATAAATTATTTAAAATTGAATAACAGTATGACTTATTGTTCAGAAAATAGTTGGTTAAGTTAAATTGTTAATAAAATCTTAAGGTCGTTTTTGTTTGTTAACCTGAAAAAGAAATAAATTAAATTTTTGCTTATCCACATTTTTCTCAGATGAAAAAAAAAAATTGTAAATTTTTTGAGAAGATAAAATAAACTATCGCAAATTTTTTACAGAATTCAAATGCTTTATGATTTAAGATTTTAAAATATACATTCTTGAGTTTCCCATGAATTATTGATAGAACTAAGCTAAAAATAAACAATAAATCGATGTTTTATTGTGCATTGTAAATATGTTTATTTTTATTTTATTTTTTACTTATCATTTTTAAAGATCTACAACATATTTTTTGTTTTGAAACTTTATTTGCATAATAAAAATAAAAATATCGTAGTGACTGGATAAAATAATTCTTTACAAGTATTAGTTAAAAATACTATCCAAATGTATTTTATTATATTTCATGGTTAAATATGTAAAAGATAATCATATAGTATACTTTATTGATGGAAACAATATTATAATACGTAATTTTTTCTACTTTATTTCATAAAAGAAAAAAAATAACTAACGTATGCCCGTCATAAGTGTATTATACAAATATAGATAAATATAAACTTTTAAATATAAAGTCATGTTTTTTTTTAATTTTGTATAAACCTGACAATTAAAAATTCATTGTCAATAAAGAATGTATTTATTTATTTCAATACAAAAATTATTTGTATATATATTTATATATATATATTAATTTATGAGCATTAAACATTTACTAATTTTTTTTTTTTTTTTATAATTATTTTATAAAATAATATAGTACTTACTTCAAATATTATACATTTCTATATTAAAAACCTTGATTAATAGTTTGCTTTAATTATAGTTCATATATGATTTTGTTTTATTATAAGAATAAAACAATTTTAATATTTTGTTGACTATAACTATACTAGAATTCTTGTATTATGGATTATTATTAGCTGAAAAAATAACAAACTCGTTAATTTAGTCATTAATATTTTGATTCTAAAATTAGACTAAATAAAATATAGTTGACATAAAAAACAAAAAAAAAGGAAAAAGTTGAAACTTTCGTGTTCCAACTCGAGAAAATTAAAATGCGAGAAAACATAATTATTTTAGTTACACGTATAAAAAAAAAATGTTTTCTATATTAAATTTAACCGTTAACATTTTTAGAAAAACGAGAAGTTACGCAATTATTTATATGAAACTTGTTTTGAAATTAACTATTTTAAGTTTCTAAGTTGTTCTTTGTAATTTAATCCATAACCTTTGTTATCCTTAAAAAAAACTATTAGTATAATGTAAAAACTTTTATTCGGGCTTGTAACTTTAAATAAATAGAATTCAAAAAGTTGTTGCCAATAAATAAATAATTAATTTAGTATAATTTTCTCGAGAAAAAAAAACAACAACAACGTGTATCTTGTGACAAGAACCTACATTTAATTTATTAAAAACATAAAACTGAATCTTATCTATGTAGAATTCCATAAAATATTCGTTCTAAATGTTATTGAATGTGAATGTGAATGGCCAAGAATGTGAATTCGATAAATCTAATCGTATGCAGTCACAGTGACAATAGTAATTTTTCTGTTCTGTGCATAACGTTACTTCCTAAGACTATAGCTAATCTTTTTCGAAGTCATATACTCCAAATCCAAATTATACTTTCGTTGGTTACGTTACGATTGTGTTCAAATAACGTTGTCGGTATGTTTTATTTTTTTTTTCATCTATTCGAAACCGTTCGTAAAGACGTAAGTACGTGAGGAGCAAATCAAATAAAATAAAAAAATAAAACTATAAATAATATTTCGCTTTTTCGATCGAATCCGAAAAGAATTTCAGTTTTTAACGTATTAAACAGGATTCATCGGCTCTGTGATTTAAATCTAATCCAACATCGCGCATTCACGCGTTGGCGTTTTAGAGCATTTATATTGGAGAAAGAATATGTTTTTCTATTTTTATTTTTATTTTTGCCACATAAAGCATGATTGAACTTGATCATTTTAAAGGAGAATGGAGTAAAAATAAACGTGGGGTCCGTAAATACAATGGTAGGTAAAATCTTTATATACGGTTTTCCTTTTGGTTTTTTTTTTTTTTTTATGTGATTGTTCTTAGCACAATGAATTTAGTAGAGGCTATTTCATTACCATCCGGTATACGTTGTGTGTATAGGTAATTGCAGACGGATATACGCAACGCACGTGTACACGGTACATATACTGCTAACGAAATGACTTCGGGTTTCAACCGAGTACATAAATTCTCACGACACACGGCCGACAACGCTGATTCTGATTTTCTTTTTTCTTCCTCCGGTGTAAACGTACGTTTTCGTGTTTAATTGCTACTTGGTTTTCATTAATATGTTCAGTATTTAATGAATCACTGTCCAAATAAAAAGATAGAGTGAAACAGAGATAGAGAGAGAGAGAGAGGACAGTGATTGTATTAATGCGCACTAGTCTGTGCATATATATATATATATATATATATATATATATATATATATATAAGACTCATGAAAACCCATGGATTTTCACAAAACTCGACGTATTTAAATTAATGTATATGTTTGTACGAGTATACATGAACAGTGAATTATTGAACGCAAACACAATTAAAAAACATTGTTTATATTATGCGTAATAGATCGCGTACGCGAATTCCAAGCTGAAGCCGTCGCCGAACAATTATTATCGAGTACCTAAATAACTTAATCCAACGACGGCGACGACGGCTGTTAACTTAAAATGCGTTACATTATATAATGCAGTTGATGTAATTAATTCGAAAATCCGTTTAACCGATGCCATTCGTGATGCAAATATATACACAATTGATGTAACGGTAAATACGTTTGTCGATCGAATTCGGAAAAACTAAAATTAATGACTCACGTACAAGTACGTTGTGTTATATACGTGTTAAATTATCACGTTATAATACCTCATGGACGTTCCTTTAAAAACGACCTTGTCCGGTGACTTTATTTTTATATTTTATACGTCGTGTATTCTCTTTCACTATATCGGGAACGTGGTTTCGACGTAACTTTTTTTTATTCAATCAGTCTCCAGCGATTCGGATTAATTCGTATTGTACATTGTAAAATGGAAAAATTTAATTCGATTTTGGACTTTAACAAGATTCTCACTTGGTGACTTTTAATTGGACTCCCACCGCGCACGACGAATAATCAATAAATCTTTTCGAAGAGTTTTTAATTTCAAAGATACTTTCCAAAAATAATCTATTATGAGTCAGTACGTATGGACTAAAATTCTATACTTAAACGAGCGTCACATTCGTCATTTATATCGGATACATACCGCCCTGTAGCATTTACTTTTTGCATTCAATGAAAATCCATTTCATCACATTTGTTGCGTAATCCTCTCGGGTCTTAAGACACTTGCTAAATGGATGAAATCAGGTCTGCTGGACTTTACAAATATTTCTGAAGCTTATAATATACATTCGTATGACCTGAAAGCTTTCCAAACGAGCACTATTATATAGTTACTACACACGACCACAAAATAACATATACTTTAGTATTTGATCAATGTTTCGATTTCTACTTATTTTTTTTTTGTAATAACTCATTATATTTCCGAAAAATATTTATTTATTTTTTTTTTTTCTTGAACAAAATTGATTATTTAAAAAACATTAAAAATATTTGGTGAAAGTTGTTAGATATAATAGATACATGTAACTAAACTGCATTTTTTTTATAGGACTAATCGTTGTTCTAAGCACGATAGAGAATGTGGTAATTATTTGGTTATTAATCGTGTTTCTAACGCATGATTAACAAATTCGGTAACCGTACACATTTAATCGCTACGGATGAATACACTTAGTATAATCCCGGTCTTATATTTTTCTTTCCCTACAATTCTTATCGGTTTCAATATCAAATACGATATTTATTCTGTTAGCATGGTGAGCATGAGTAGATATTGTTTTCTTTCCTTGAAACTTTACAGTGACCATTCAAATGAATATCATCAGTGGTAGCCAAAGCGAGAAAAAACAGAAAAACAAATCAATTTTAACAAATTTGGCCCAAGAGACAAAACATACGCGAATAACAATCCCTTTCAATCATGTCTTCAGAGAATTCAAATTTTTAAATAATATACGTACATATTTTACGAACGCAATAAACACGACAATAGCAATGATTCGATATCGTTAGTTATTATGAAAACTTCTCGGAACGTCAATGTCATTATCATTCGATTACTTACCGAACGACAACGCGTAAACACGAGCTGTCTCCAGAACCGAAATCAAGACCATATAAAAAATCACACGGCAATGCAAGTAAATTTATTTCCCATTAATTGTTTTCATTTAGTTACTGTGCGCCACTTTTTGCACCGACCTAATCGCTGCGTGGAACGGCTCTTGGTGCTTGGTAAAAAATGTAAACAAATAAATAACTCGGGAATTTCTTAACGAGGTTGTCTTTTGCATAATGGCGTTTAAAATATGATGTGCCGGTGAAAAGGATTATTACACGCAAGCTTCATGCACGCATTTCGGTCACGCTGTGGTTTTTTTTTTCTTTTGTCATGTAAGGGGGTGCCCCTTGCCGAAATCCGGTGTACGAACCGTAATTATACAGCTGAGCTGCAAGGGTTGAAGGGAATTTAAATTTTCATCACCACAGGCGAATAACTTATATTATACTATTTCCTATCCCCACACTACCCTCCCCCCATCACCACCACCTTTGTCCGAGAATGTTTGCCCGCTAAATCGAATCCATAGGCTAAGACCTAACGATCATTTACCATGATTTTCAACTTCAAGTGCGTTACCACGCACTTATAAATAATTTCTACCGGACCGTATAATTTTTAGCAAATTTATTTTTTCTTTTCTTTTTTTTTCTTTGAACTCTAATTACATTTTCTCATTTAAAATGTACGCGTATTTTGAAACCTCCTGCCGAAGTATACCTGTGTACAATATTATATTTATACGTTTACTCAGTCGAAGAACACTCAAAACGAATCAGAAGCATATCTTTCTTTTGATGTCCAAACAAGATACTTTAATTATTCAGTCACTTTGCAAAAAGTCTTGCTTTATTTATTTCAAGTTAAGATCGGAAATGTTCGAATACACGATTTGTATCGCACGCGCGTTCATTATATCGTGCAATCAACGTATATAATTTTACCGTAAAACGCATTCAACCTCTTGTCAATAACGTTTTACGAATCTCGTGTTTGGAAACATCAAACAGTTGATAATATTTACATTTTTCATACTGCGATAAGGTTAGATATTCAATGTGTGTGTGTGTGTGTATATATGGCCAAGGCATTTCTTCGAGTTATCGAAAATTCGACTTATAGAGGTTCGAGTTATCGAGGTTCCACTGTATATATAATTATATGTTAAATTTGGTACAAAAAAAATGTAAATTAAACAATAAAAAACAACTATTAAATGTGGAATTCACGGGGAGATTTAAGAACGATTAAATTATTCACACAAAAGATAACTGAATGTTGTAAATGTTATTAAAAAACTCGAAACTTATATTCCGTTGAAAGTTATGGTCGAAAAACATGTGATATCTCACTGCATAACTAATTCTGTATAATTTTTTCACGTCGGTCGCGCGTCGCTGGTAACCAATTTCATGATTACTACAGCATTCATTTTTCGGGTAAATATTCGGCTGGAAGTTTACAATATCCATTATGACGTTTCTCAGACGCTGTTTAGCGTCTCTTTCCGCACTTGGTGAACATACAATTTCAAAACGTCTCGAACATATTTTCAAACCATATTTTTAAATTTTATTATTATTATTATTATTGTTTATTTATTTTTTTTTTTTGTTTGATAATCAATTTGTTTTTATCATCATAACAATATTATCGCGGATTGTCGGCAAACATTTGAAAATATTATACGGCTGATACTTTATACATGTATATGTGTTCCTCTCGAATATTATACGTATACACCCGCGTTTCCTTGAACCCTTACCACTGCGGGGTTGTTTCCGCTGACAAATATTTCTAGCGGGGAATTGCATTCGAACGTATAACGTTATATTTACATGATGGTTATGGCCTGTAGAACGCTCTTAACGTACGCGCGACAAGGAACAACTTGGGCCATTGGAATTTAAAGCAACACATTCGTTTTTATTCGTATTTTCATTTGGCACCGATTTCCACGATGCCATTCCACGTTGCGATTGCGGCAGATTTTCCTTCTTTCTTAATAAAAGTAATGACATTTGAGACAGGATCCTCAACTATAACCAACGCCGTTCACACATTAAAACAAAGACGGACGAACGTGTTCGGTACAAAACGATATCGACCATGATAACATAATAGTAATAATAATAATAATAATAATAAAAAAATTCATAATAATATCTACGACAATTGTTTTTAAAAACGGATGAAGCACGTGAAACGGAGAGCACCGTGTCGATATTGTTATTCTCACGCGTACGTCCACGAATAACTTTCTACGAGACCGACCTCAAATAAATTATTTATGATTTATTCGTAAAAATCGAACCAGGTGAACTCTCGTTTTTATTACGATTCTGAAGTGCCTAGACATATTGAACCCGGCTATATCTTCGTTGGTTTGACACGCCCAATAACCTTTTGTCGGTCATTATGTAATTTCAATTGACCTAAGAGGTTTATTGACATCGACAGTTAATATGATATACCTATACATTGGTGTACTAAACATTTTTCATTTCGAACGCACCGTACTGTTTTTTTATTATATTTTTTCCGTGCGCTAATAACTTTTCAAGTATCAGTTATATACGAAATAAGGCGCATTTTACGCATGGACATAAAGTATATTCTTTTGATTTTATTGTGAATTCCTCATAAAAATATTTGTGAATGAAATTCATTCGGCATTATGACGTATGGTACATTAGTTTAATTATCATTTTCTAGTATACAGTAAAACTATTATTCCAATAAGTGTCCCCAATAAATTATTTTATTTTTAGTAATATCGAATCATACGGTGTTACAACTGTAGAGTGGTTTTTGTCGTCAAAAATAAAATGTTCCGCTGTCAGTTGTTATTGTTTTACCTTGTGTAGTAGGTACACGCATTTACATCGAAATAACATTTTTAATTTAATACGGTAAAGAACACTCTAAGATCATATCGAGTTCTGTAACCAACGAAACGATGACTCGGCAACTTAATACCTCTGCCGGAGAATTAGATTTAAAGAAACAACGGTAGTTTTTTCCGCGTAAAATGAGTTTCTTAATATCTTAGAGAATGTAAAACCTTTCGAGGGGATAAGACGTAGCCGAGTATGTTTTCACTTCATAAACGAAACATTTTACGTCGGGTTATGGCCATTCTTGCATGTCGTTTGCATTACGTACACATTAGGTACACTCACATTTGTTACGTACGCATGCGTGTACGATATAAATAAAATTTTATTTCAGCTTTTTATTTTTTTTCCCAACATTTTTTTCATTCTTTTGTTTCAGGCCAGAGAAGAATCTTTGAAGAGGTACCCAGCGCAAAAACACCCTCGAGGGCTTGTGACGACGACTTTGGGGTTGCATTTACCTTTGGACTCGGAGACCGTGGTGAACGGCGCGGTGAGGGTCAGGTGCGTGGCGGTGCTGTCACCCGTCTTGTGGACCAGTGACGACGAAAAAGTGTTGCCCAGACAGGATAAGAGAGAAGCACTCCTGCTCGGTAATAACAATAGTGATTTTAATTATTCTCAAAAAAATATAATAACCATATACACATAATAATAACATCGATAAATAACAATTTACCTTAAAACAGTTGCATTTCTGTTACTTTAAAAAATCATCTGGGTGCATCGTCATCGTGTTACGGGTTTCGAGGCAAAAAAATAAAACAATTATTGCCGCGGATAAACGGGATTACTTATTTCTTACGGTCTGGTTTCGGTGGAGATTGCTATTAAATTCTACGATCATAAAACATTAAACGAATCCGTATGCAGTTACTTTAGATTATAACGGGTTTTTTTCTCTTTTCTCTGAGCATTAAACAGAATATTAATTTTCGTTTACAATCACGTCGCAGTTATAAAAAAAAAAAAAAAAAATCTATGTTCTGTAAAAACGGCCTAAGCAATTTGCTGCCCCCGTGCTATATAATGTACAGAAATTTTATGTTTTGGGGTATAATCAAAAGACCGTTGTATTGGACGAGTTTGCACTGAAATTATTTTATGCGACGACTAATCGTAAGTTTTGATATTTTAGTTACAGGATCTTCCAACAAATGTCATTTCAGCACAGTCACCGTGTTCCTATTTTCGTTACTGATAAAAGTGTGTTTTTGAACAAAAAACCAACAATTACAGCCAATAAAAAAAAAAAAAATTAACTATCATATCAAAATTATTATTGTACTCTAATATTTTAAGGTTTTGAAAAATGTATTATGTTTGTAAATTTGATTGTATTAGGTTTAGTAAGCTCTCTATTTATTATTTGATAAATAATTTATATATGATATAAGAATATATTGTATGTGAATAAAAATGTACTATTTCTGTTAAATAAAAGTTTTTTTTTTTATTATTATTATTTGATAATTTTCTTGCCTAGTTTGATAATTAATTTTAACCATTTGATTGAATTATTTGTAAAAATAAAAAAAATGTTTTCTAAACAAATACTTCTTAAGTTCATAAATCATACATAAAAAACATCCACGTACAGAAACTATGTTAATCAGTATTTAATAATATGATTTTCTGACTAAAGCTTAATATTTTTTAACATAATTACAAACGTATATTTGAAATGTCTTGAAATCATTAAACGCATTTATGATACAATTATAATACAATAATATCATAATGTTCAACCGAACAAAATGTGGAGTACACACGTATGTTATGGTTTTGTAAAACTTTTGAATACTCCTCCGTGCACATTAGATCGCGGTCGGGATACAAACATTATAATCAGAATGTTTCATCGAACAAAAAATATTTTTTCCTGGTGTAATGGCATGAACCGTATTTGCATCACTTAAAAATTACAAATAGTCTTATGTTCGACCCGCGTTCAGATCAACAGTCGTGGGATCGGAAATCCTGACCAAGGATGAAACTTTCTCCTTGGAGTAATTTTTCCTAATTTTTTTCCTATCCATCGCCGACGCATCCTCTAGATCTAAACTGTAAAATGTTACATTGTCAACCGTCCGTCCACTCACAAATTATGTTGTCAGCTAACAGTCGCATTGCGATATTTTATTTCTAATAAAGAGGCATGTAAGTTGAAAAAAAAAAAAAAAGAGAACAAATCATTTCACCCTAAATGAATCAATGTCTTTAACCGTAGTAGACGTATTGTACTAATTTCGGTGTACACGCATCAAGTGTTCCAAATGTACCGAAAAGGGATCGATCTTTCCCGCGAAACAGATGCACGGATCGTGAACCTGATTCGAGTTGTCGAATTTGTTTTAAGGTTCACGAACCGAACAGTCGATCAATAGAACTCGTTTCGCAGAGAGGAAACACTCCGTTTTATATCTCACCGCCGCTCACCATTTTGCGAACACTTTTAATATTAGTTACACGCGACGCGTTTCACGGTTCCAGACGTGCCAGCGATTTATTATGGATTATAATGCAAATGACGGCAACGATGCGTGTAACGCAGCTTACAAGTTGTAGCGAGTATGGCTATCGAGTGTAGACACTGAGCGAAAGATTAACATGAAACCTTTAAGATGCTAGCGTTAGCAAAAAGAGTATGTTTGAATATTATTATTCCTATAACTGTTGCGTGCAATATGAGGTAGTTGCACATGGAAGAATATCACCGGATGAGAAAGAAACGGCATTAGGTGGTGTTTTTGTATATACAACAGTTTTTATTATATCGCACGTCTTAATGGTCTTTATACGATTTTTTTTTTTTTTTTTGTACGATTTCAACCGTCAACGAAAAACCATCTCAAAATCAAGAAAAATGTATTTTAAATTTTTTTTTTTTCGTGCTTTATATTGTGAATTCTATTTCATTTTAGTAGCCGTAAGCCGCGTTAACAATATGTTTTTTTTTCAAATCGTCAAATATTATACCTTGTCTACGGCTGAAAAATACCAAGTAAGAATTCCACGCACAACAATAGTTTCAAAAGAAGTGTAACATTATACCTAAGTACTCGCACTCAAAAAATGTGTCATCTCCAACTGTTGAATCTTAAACAGCAGATATCCAATTTCGGTGAACTGTAAGGGTTGAATAAATGAGCAGTTTTCTATAACGCTCCGGTGGATGTATTGTACATGCAATTGTTTTTATTTTTCGACCCACATGTTTAAGTGTGACAAGGTATTGTTTGAAAAATATCTAATTGCGATTAATAAAAATATAAAAACTTACATGTGTTAAATAAAAAAAAAACAATGTTTTTAAAATTAAACAACGATTTCCAATTTCCCTCCACTCCGGCGCATTATTTGTTGACTTTAAATCCCGTAGTTTGTTATAAATTAACAAAGTTTAAGTTTTATAAATTTTAATGAACCGTTACATACTAATTTTTCCAACTCGATTAGTCAAATTAGTATTATATGTGATTTGCCAACAGTAAAAAATGCTTCGCTAGCGTTGAACTTTTTTTAAAACTCGTATGCTCCATCGTCTTTCGTTCTAATGTATTACCGTTAAAATATATAGAAGTTGTGTGCAGGCCCGGATTTATAGAACAATGGGCCCTGGGGCGAATAGTTAAAATGGGCCCCATTAAGGCACCAACAATTTAACAAAATAAATAATCTAAAATATTTTTAAATTGTATAGAAATGTAACAGATGAAAAACATTTAAAAACAAAAATTGTAAATTATTGCACATAATATAATATTTTAAATGTCCATAAGTTATTTTAACCAAAATAATTATTAAATATTTTAAATTACTTAATTTTTTGAGAAAATGATATTTAAAATACTTCATTTTTGTCTAGGGGCCCCATAACATTGTGGGCCCTGGGGACGCGACCCCTCTGCCCCCCCCCCCCCCCATAATCCGGGCCTGGTTGTGTGCCATACAGGTATCAGTGATGATAAAAAAATCCATATTTCCCAAAAATTCGATAAATTTCAGGGAAAAAAATTCCACTGTCGTAATTTAAAATGCGAAACCCGAATTTTGGATTTACGGATTTCAATATCCGAATCTCGGATTTATTAATTATTTAAAATTATGAAATTCTGTATTTTGATTAAAAAATCAATTTAATATAAAATATGCTTAGTTATCAAAAATGTATTATAAATCATACGTAAAAGAATACTAATTCAATTTTACAAAACCAGAAATCCAAATTTAGAGTGAATTCCGAATTTGAGAATCTGAAATTCGAATATAGAGTAAAACCCTAATTTTTTCTACTATTAAGAATATTAAGAATTATAAACTTAATCATATATTTTTTACTACAGTTATGAATATTTACGGCCACGAACCTATATAGTTAACAAAGTCCATTGTATTCAGCTATGTATGAAAAAATACAAAAGAAACAAATGTTTGACTTTGTAAAAAATTACCAAGACGAGTGCTATCACAATTTAACCCATCGAGGTAATTGCACATGATATTCATGTGAGCGAATAGCGTTTCACTCGTTGGTGTTTTCCTGAATAAATATTCATACTATTATTGTTATCTTTTAGTTTCTCTGGCATAGTCAAGCGATCTAATTGTTATTCTATAAGTAAAAAAAAAAAAAAACTCTTAGCGTTAGGAACAATGTCTGACAATTTATAATACAGGTAATTATAATTATTGTGATAGTTATGATATTTATTGATTATAATATTTACAATACTACTGAAAACAAAGTTAACAGTGTTCCAGCGGAAATAATGTACACAGTAGTGTGCGAAACCAATGAAATAATATTAATTAATTATAAAATAAGTTAGATGTTGTACGTTTCGTAGTCAAATGAGAAGGTCGTCCGTTCGGCGCTCACAGTGTCGCAGTGCAGTTAACGATTTTTTTCTCCCGATTGTATTGTGTCAATAAAATTTTTCACAATAATTCAGCGATGTACGGAGAACGTTTTCGAAAGCGAAAGAACTGTATGCGCGTTAAAGGACCTCTAAATGGTTAAATAACAAATATCCCTAAAGAACTGTTAACTATCCTGAAAATCATTATCGATGAGTCGTAAAGCATTTGAAAATAGTAGATGGACGTTCTGATGTATAATTTATTGTTACTAAATTAGTAAAAGACGTTTCATCTACAATTGAAAATATAAAATGTTCTGATTATAATTGTAAAATTATAAATAAACACAAACAAATTACTAATATGATCAATGATAATGATCATTGATCATTATTCTTTACTATACTGACAATGGATTGAAAGATTTACAAGAAATTCAAATTAACTACATTTATACTTACATACATACATATATCAATCTATGATTGTGGACATTGTGATGGAAGCACTTCATCAACTAAAATACTAATGGATCACATTTTTACCGAAATAGATATCTATCAGAAATATCGTATATTTTATCTTCCAGAATTTCCATCAAGAAATCAAGATTAACAATATCAAGTAAGTATACGTAATACATATTATGTATAACCATTAGTTAGTTAACTAAAAACATAAAACGCTCACCACTAATCAAAAATATATAATTTTTTATTTTATCTTACTTAATATTTTTCGGTTTGGTTGAGTATTATTCAGATAATTATGTATAACACATATGCAATGGAGAGAAGCATCGGGCGTGTTATGCGATAAGAGAATTCCAATTAGGCTGAAAGGTAAATTTTATAAAAGTGTAGTGAGACCAACTATGCTGTATGGTTCAGAGTGTTGGGCGGTTAACAGGAGAATAGAACAAAGTATGAGTGTCGCGGAAATGAGAATGCTTAGATGGTTGAGTGGAGTGACAAGAGAAGATAGAATAAGGAATGAATACGTGAGAGGTAGTGTTGGTGTAGCGCCAATTGTGGACAAGATGAGAGAAAATAGGCTAAGATGGTTTGGGCATGTGATGAGGCGAGAGGAAACGAATGCAGTAAGAGTGGTTATGAAGATGGACGTTGAAGGGAAAAGAGGAAGAGGAAGACCAAAAAAAAGAGATGGTTGGAGACTTTGGAGAATGACATGAGGGCTGTCGGTGTGTGCAGAGGAGATGTGATTGACCGAGTAAAGTGGAGGTGTAGGACAAGGGTGGCCGACCCCCAAATAGTTGGGAGGAAGGCGAAGTAGAAGAAGAAGAAGAAGATGTATAACACATTTAAAAAAATCAATCAATGTTTGGGAAACACAATGATTTGCAAATCAAAATCATAATATTTTTCTCAGATACTATGCTAATAAGGCCGCATTTAGTTGTGTACATAAAAAATTAATTTTAAATTTTTTTATAAATATTTATGATTTTATTCATACGGTTCTAATATTTTATTTTATTTCACATTTTGTGTAATTGTTATTAAATGCAACTTTACACAATGATATAACTTAGATTTCTATCTATCTAAACTAGATTTCAAATTTAAGTGTCTACAATTTTATTTTAGTTGCTTATATGTTTTTTATATAATTTAGCATAACAAATTATTTTTATTATTATTTATTTAGTTGATAAGTTAAAAACGTTATCTACTAAATATTCAGTTCTGAAATGCCTATCGCATTTCAGAAACTGCAATATTTAGTAGATAACGTTTTTTAACCTATATCAACATAAATAAATAATAATAAAATAAAAGAAAAATATTAATTTTGTCAGATAAAAGCAAAGTCTAGTGAGTTAGTTGCAAATAGTAAACCATTAGTAGGGTGTACTATATCATACATACCATTTTTTTATTTTATTTTCTATGAAATCCGCATATTATTTAGCAATTAAAACAGTTTCAAACTTTCAAAGTACCTACTGCGATTTTGGTGAATTTCGTAATTGCTATAGGTATAATTAAGTACTATAAAATATATTTTAAAGGAACTATAATTCATCCATCATAGCAAATTAAAACTGTTTATATTTATATTTGCGTTGTGTAGAATCAAATATTGTAAGTTAATAAATGTTAGCCCTCCCGAAATGAAAATTGAGTTTTCTCGGAAACTGTTTGATCACAAATTGTTTGATGTCGGTTACAATTAGTTACTATAATGTTATTAAGTTTAAGGATAGGTCTAGATACGATAGGATACAGTCGGGGGTTGCGTGAAGTTAGCCCCCCGAAATGCAATACAGGATCAGAAAAAAAATAATCGTCGAAATAATAATCAAACACCTTAGAAAGATATCGATTTAGTATGTTTACATTGCGGTGCTTGTACGTGCGACGCGAATGTTTGCTCACGTGCGCATTTATTATTATTTGGATACCACTCGTACCGCACTGATCTGAACCCGTGTGTTTTCCAACTCGATAAAATCTCTAAAACTTGACGGCCTTTGTGCACCGTGAGCTTATCATTTTTAGAAATCGTTCAAATCACCTCGTGCCTACGTACGTGTATATGTTCAGCGAAAATAACTATTTCATCACGTCATTCACATAATACGTTTATCGGGTATATTAAACTATGCTACAGACTTGCACACCATTTTACTGACCACTTTATAACGTTTCTACAGAAATTTAACTTAAGAAACGTGTTTTTTTTTTTTTTTTTTATTATTATTTTCTTTTTCACAGAACTTATTCTGCTAGAGATAAAGAGAAAATTACGAATAAGTGTCGAAACATGTTACTTCGCCTCAGATCTTAAACTCCAAAGCTTTTAGAATATTATAGTAGATATTAATTTGCTAGTGAAAATATTTTCAAATATTTAAAAGCTATTTGTATATTTGCGCAAAAAAAAACTGTGATCTGAGATAATTATTTCTAGAATTCGATATTATGTAGTATTTTGTTTTTATTAAAAACGTACACACATTTAATCGAACTTGTTATAATCGATTCATTAAATGATTTGTTAGGAATATATTATAAATTTAAATTTTCTTCTCATTTAATACAGTTCATGTATTATAGGCATTTTGTTTGTAATTCAATTGTTGATACGAATAAATAAATTAAAATTAATAAGTATTATTTCAATAAATAAAAGCAAATTATGAAAATAATAGTTCCAATGTGAATATACCAAAATCATTTGCCGTTTCATGGGTTTATAAAAAGTTTTTTTAAGTTAATTTCGAAATAATTTGTCAAATCTATTCATAATATCATTCAATACGTTCATTATACGATTATGTGCGATAAAATAATACTAAAATAACTACCTCCGTGTGTACATGTACAAACAACGCAGACTTAAAATTTTAAGTTTTAATGATAATAATTTACCTAATGGCATTCCAAGGATTTAACAGCTTTTTCTGATTGCATTAATTTGTACATCAGACTAATTCACTAATGAAAAAGCGGCATGAAACGTCTTAAGATTGAAATTTCTCCAATGGTTGTATAATTTTTTTCGTTTTTCAATACTTTTAAAACGAATTCCCGTAGCGGAAATCAACGATTACAACGAATGTTTTTAAATCCGATGGACGTAATTTGTTTTTCGTTTCAATAGTTAATAATTTTCCATCGCAAACCGTTCGCGAACTACAATACATCATTTCGAAATATCTCGAGCATCCACGCCCAAAACTTGTGATCGCGATCATCCGATCGGTTGTTATAAAAGAACCGAATCAATGGTATTTTAAAGTATTGTTTAGTTTCGCGTCCGATTCGTCGGAATATACACGCTGTCCCGTGTCCTTTGAATGTTTAATGATTCAGTTACTGTCAGGGACGAGAAATTTATATATATATATATATATATGTAAATAAATATTTGCCCGGACGTTTCGCCCGACAGGAGAAATCACTTCGAAACAATTTACCGCGACGGCTAATATACGTGCATACGTACGGTAGCATGGTACATATAAATATATACATATATATACCTGTGCGAGGAAATCCTCGGCCGAAATAAAACAGACATGTCCGTTGGGATTGGCCAATTTCGTTATTAAAGGGCATTGGTAGCAGATACCTGGCAATATCGTGTTTTACTGGAGCCCGCCCGTTAAATCGCAAACAAACGGCTGAACGCCGCCGCACGGACAACGTAGCGAACAGCAAGACGTACGCGTTTCATTCGTTTTCTCTTTCTCCATCTACAGCTCGTAGATACCGTGTTTTGGCAGAAAACAAACATTTTTTCATCCCTCTCTTCCCATTTTCCATCCACTCGCGCCCGCTCGAGGTTTGTTTTGCCCACCGTGTCTGAACCGTGCGACGAGCAATGTTAAAATTTGGTCAACGTGTAATTTTTCCTGTGAAATATCATCTAACTCTGAATAATTAAACCGAATCAAATAAGAATGGTGGTTAGCACTCCGTGTACCATAGTGTCACAACAACTAACCCTTGGACTATGTATAATAAATAATCTACGATTTTGTATGCTATACAAATATAATACACGATGTCGATCGATGGTTTGTGTTTTTTCATACCTGATATCCGTGAGTCTAATTATGTTCCCAGTTGTATTGTTTCATTAAAATAGAAACAAAAAGAGAAGACTTTTCATTTTTAACTTTTAATTTATTATTTAACAATGAAAAACATTTAAATATAATAAATAAATTGAAAGGTGATACGAAATTGTATTGTTAGTTTTAATTTAAAATTATCAATGTCGAAGTAGAAGAGAAACCTAGCTCCTGTTGAAAATGGTAGTACAAACTTACTAGTTTATCTAAAAAATTAAAATTGTGTGATATACTGAATGAGATACACGTTAATATCGGTCATGGTAGTAATCGTAGAGTTATGTTAAAAATAAAAATAAAAATTACAACAATTCGACTAAAGGAATTGTACCTGTTTTCTTAAAATATTATGGTTGATTCGAATGTTCACAAATAATCACAATTATTGTGTCTTAAATTATTTTATTATTATTTTTCATTAGATTTTTTTATATTCCAAGACATACGTATTAGCCAATATATATGAAAATGATTGAAATTAGCAACATGTTAAAATTACCTGTAACATACGTCGATGAAACTTGTTACAGCGTACGATGAAAAAATTATAAATTTGACCGAACTCAACGGAACCCCTTCTCGCACGCACACACTAAGTATAAATGACTAATTACACGCAGTCAGCTCATTAAATAATTAAGAATATAAAAACTAAGTTATCCTTATAAAAATACAACTAAAATAATAATTAATTTAGATAATTTAAATAAAATACATAAAATAAGGGGTACCATTTTGTCACATTACACGTTTTTTTTTTTTTTTGATATACTATATTTTAATTGCATATTATGTATACATTATATATATATTATATGTAGATAAGATAAAAAATAAGAATTTATTATCTATATGATCTTAATACTGATTGGGTGAAAACTCTACGATCACATATCACGTTTTTTTAATTAAAATTATAACGATATGAGTCGTGCTTAAAGGGTTGACTGAGAAGGGTGCTACTCCCAACTCACTCCCAACTCATGGAACACAGTAAGAACACCAAGTGTTGTTAAAAAATGACAGCGTCTGTACTTTACCACTGAAGGATACCGACTGAATGGTCCCAGCAAACAAGTATTATCATATTCATTACGATAACGTGTTACGACCTCATTGGTAGACGAAAGCAATATTTTCAAAAGGTTTATGCTTTATAATCAGAGCCGTTCTTAGTATTTTGTTATGGGGTTAGGGGAGTATGACAATTTATTAAAAAATGAAAAATGAGCCGTGGGGGCTGACCTTTCATACCTCTTTCTTATATAAAAACAACATACAATAAATTACAACATATTATATGTAATGCGTGGAAAATAATAAGTTAAAAAAATATTTATTGACTATATTCATCGATTTAACTATAAATAAGGCTCACAACTTGTAGCTTGAAAAAATATTGAAAAAGGTGTAATAAAATTCCCTTATAAACATACTAAAAACGCTTAAATATACCCTAAAAATACCAAATATTGATTACTCAAATAATCTGCTTCGAGTATAGCAGCAGTAGTACTCGTATTAACAACAAAATTACCCTCGACATCAGTAGTTCTGTAATATTTGAGATAAAATTAAATCCTTCTTTTTCTTATGAAAAAATGCCAGTAAATACAAAAAAAAAAAAAAATAGTATACAAACTTCGAAATATGCAAAAAAAAAAATGCAACATAAAATTTCGTATTTATCTTCTAAATTTTCTTTAACGAATGCATAGCTAACATATGAATCTTTAGGATCGCTAGAGAAAAATATGCGAATGTTAGAAGTTATAAGTCTTGATTATCATTAAATATCCTAAGCTAAACATGAACATAAAAATCTCGGCGCGATCTAGTTGGATCCCACATTCTAATTGTATACTAATTGGGTTAGTGTTAAAAAGCCTACTACTACTATACTAATTGGGTTCTAGGGGAAAAAAATAACATCTTCCTTACTATTTTTACAAGATTAAGACTGTCTAATAAGATCTAGTTATTGTAGGTGTGGTTAAACATTTTTTTTTCTAATGTTAATTAGTTTATGTTAACTATTTTGTACTTTCGTGACTTACAACCGTTTACCGCTTAGTAATTAATAGTTAATAAGTTAGTAATTGGGTTGAAATTTAAATAATAAGTGCATTATCAATTATGTATTAATTTATTATTATATTAATATACATATCTACAAATCATTTTACATGCCTGGACTCAATCCGGGCGAAATATTTTATTCACACGGACCCGATTCGCACAAAATGCTAAACTAGTATTATTTTCAGTCCCAATTCGGATACAGCCAAAAATCTATTAAATAAAAAAAAAAAACCATAAGTGGAGGATCCATCCCCCATATCCCCCTGATAATGACCATTAACAATGGAATTGAGGTAGGTTAAGTTTTCACTCGTGTTCACCGTTGCGGAACGAAAAAAAAGAAACTCTGAACACCATACGAGACCCAATACGACAACGCGTGATAAGTGCACCGGGTACTCCTCGGAAACGTAGTGCGGATATTAACCGTACGATCGTGGTACGTGATGTTTTCACGAATGAATCCGAGTCCCGCCGTAATCCCCACCGTAGGTTCTCGTTCTCCATCGAGCGACGGTATTACGTTGCAAATGCTTAAGCGTAGTCGTCCCTTTTATTCTTTCGCGAAACGACAACCCCTTCGGTGTATATTTCGTGTCGTACGACGGTGTTCGACTTGGGCCCAGAGCGTTTCGATGGAAAACATCAGTCTCCCGTGCTTATCGAAACGGTGGCCGCGCGCGTAATATGATTGCGCCCGTTCGAGGTATTTACCATGATAGAACTCGCCCGTCGGCGGTTCATTACCGATCACAAATGGGATTTCAACGCTTAAATACTCTCGGAAAAATGGCGAATCACATTCATTGAACGAGCAGAAAGCGTGTAGGAATATTTTGATTATTAACCGTAGGGAGTATTATTGTGTTCAGATATCCCTTTGGTTCGCAGTGAAAGAAAATCGACTTACACATTTGTTTGTAATTTTATTTCTCGAATTAAGGTCTACGAATTTCATTGAAATGCAGCTCGATTTTCTCGTATTAAATCGATCATGTTTGGAAAACCATTATCGGGCGTTCTCTATCAAAAGTGTATTCTTCAACTCATGGTTTATTTTCCTATTATTTTTATTCTATGGTTTCGATGAACTAAATTTAATATCTTGAACAAAATAATGACAATAAAACGGTAAAATATATTCCTAAATTACAATCAACTCTATTTTTATGGGCTACATGTTATCATATATTATACAGCATGGTTACGTATATTTTGCTTTATAACTCGAATGGTCTTGGAGGACCGAAACGAACTCAAAACTTTGCCCTACCCACAGACCACAAGATTGTCTTTTCGTGATGTTTTATCGACAGCCTTGCGTATGTAGTTCTGTGAATTGCTTTTACGATAAAAAAAAAAAGCTATTATCCAAACAATTAAAAACTTTAATTGTATAACTAATTTAGTTTTCTTGTCAGACTGGCCGCAATGTAAAAAAAAGGTTTATTTGTGGATGCGGCCACGCAAATTGTTATTTTTTTTAGGTTTAATGTTTTACATCGCACATATTCGGTATGCATAAACATTATCCTTAAGCGATTACTAATTTATGACTAGGGGAAACGATATTCGATATAACTGCGAGATATTAATAGAAAAAAACCCAACATATGGGGAAGTCACACCGTTACAATTGCATTAGGGGTGGCAGGTAACTACCACCATCTGTTTCATTCTCATTATAATAATATAATGTATGAGCTGACCGGTAAAAATCAATATACAAAGTGATTCGGACAATATACGTAATAAACGTTGATAAATTCATATATAATAATGATCTGACCATTTTTTTTTAATTTCCGTTTTGATAAAAAAAAGAAAAAAAAAAAAAGCCCATGTATTATAATATTTATTAATTCGTGGTTTTAAATGCGTTTTAAATATATTGCAGTTTTTTCGATATACTCACAATTAAAAACACCATTCATGTATTTTTACTTTCAACACATTTTAACGTTCACTCACAACATAATTTAGATATTCACTAAAACACAATATTAAAGGAATTTAATAGAGTATTGCAATTAATTAATTATTCATAGGCAAACTTCACACCTATGCCTAGTACCCTACATTTTCTTACTATTCGTTTGCGTAAATGCATGCGGTATGTATACTAATGTATGTGTTCTTAATGAAACAAGAAAACTGAAGAAGTAACAAAGTTGTGATAATTTCCCTGGATAGTCATGGGAATATTTTGACACAGCGCAACGCGAGAGTAATTAGAATTTGCATACAATAAACACCCATGTGCTCATATACACGTATTTTGTGGTTGTGTCATATAAGAATTGTTTTAAAAGATTATACAAAAAAAAAAAATAAAATAAAAAAAATAACAATTAAAAACTAAACTCTAAAATCTTAACTTTGAACAGCCATTACGAGAAGTATAAGGCCGTTATTAATTAAGTTTCACGGGTAATAAATTGAGAGTAAAATAATTTTATAAAAAATAAGAAATATTTTTTCCTTAAGATTTTGTTGAACACGTACCCATTATGGCGTGCGACGAAGAATGATAATACAATCACCGACGGTAATTGAAATTCCCTGGGAGCACGGTAATTTTAACGAATTTACTTTTGGTTTTTCATTTTCTCCTGCGTAAAAAAATAAATATGTATATATACGAATACACGTATAATGTACGTGTAAAACAGAAATTAGAAAACATAATTTCTTTTTTATTTCCGAACGGTTTTCCTCTGCCGTGCCTCCACCTCATCTTCGCTGACACCGCACACCTTTAACTTATTAACAGCACGTATATTTTCAAAGTTTCACAGGTTATAAAAAAAGAAAAGTTTATCTTTTTTTTTTTTTTTTTTTCTACCGTCGTAAAAGTTGCAGGTGTATGAATAAACGAGAGAAAAAACCGCCGCCGCCGCCGCCGCCACCGCCACCACCACCACTGTCGTCACCGCATTCGTACGCGATCGGAAGATAGAGATGTTGAGGGCGGGACACCAGGACACGTGTACGCGTGAACGTACAGACGCGCGGCCGCCGTACGAGTACAGTTGGGGTGTATGGGGGTGCCGGAGGTCGCGCGCGAAGGGGGTCGTCGTCCGGGGTTGCACGAGAAGTGCGGGTGGGCAACGGGAAGATTTACGGTCGTTATTCATTAGCGCGCACCGGCGTCAAAAGTTGGCAACAATTACAACGGTGGCGGCGGCGCGCCGCGTGCAATGGCGGACGTCGGTTGCGACGGGGTGCGTTGGGGTTGATAGGGCCGCGCAAAGACCGGCGTTCTCGGGACGCCCGGGACGTCTCGTAACTCAAAGGTGCCGGGTGCAATACGACCTGTATGCGGTCCGCGTGCGTGCGCGACAAACGAAGGAACGGCGAAGGGACCGCCGTCGGTTTCTGCGGACACGAACCAGTGCTGCGTGTGTGCACGGATGTATGGCCCGGACGGAGCGCACATCGGACCGGACCACGGCCCACCGGTTTCACTATCGGCCGCGTGTGCCACCGTCGACCCGGTCGCGTTTTCCGGCGCTAGAACGCGGCGAGCGCCCACCCGTAGCGTTCTCGTACGACCGTCGTGCCAAGGCGGGGTTATGCGTTCGAAAATGATATGTTCGAATAAAATGTGTTCGAATGAAAAGTGTTCGACACAGCATATGTTCGGATGAATTTTTGTTCGAATAGTTAAACTCATTCTTAAAGACAATCATATTATATTAAAATATTATTTATTTATTAATTATTTATATAGCGAAAAAAATTATTAAATGTATAGATATATCGTCAAGTAAAACAAATAAATGTATATATAAGTGTATTCAAGTTAAAGTTTAAATTGTACGCAATGCCTCTTAAAAACTCAATGTTATTTTTATGAGACTATATCGACGAGGGAAACGCGCCATAATGTTAATTGTTAAATTGTCTTAAACAACCGTCCTTTTCTGGTTATAAATACAATGTTTTCGAACAAAAATTCATCCGAACATATGCTTTTTCGAACACTTTTCATTCCAACACATCATTTTCGAACACGTAACCCGACACCCTCTGCGATGCACATGTGTGTGTGTGTGTGTGTGTGTGTGAATTTCTACACGCTCAAAACCATGATTTCACTTAAAAAATTAATTTCAGAAAGAAGAATAACGACGTGATCCCAGATGCTGTTATTTTGATTTTTCTGTCTTATAGATAACCCGGATAACATTTTTAGAAAATAACGCGAGCTATCAGACGTGATACTGTAGGTACTATAAATATGGGGTTATGAATGTTATTGAAATCGATACTTTTTAGTCTTTATAACTTATATGCATTCACATTATATAATTTATTGATATTAATCACAAAATACTAAAAACAAACAAAATGAATACATATCGCTTATTATTAATTACTCTGCCGGTACCAGACGATAACTATGGTGTTTCACGAGTTATTTACGCGGAATGGAATCGATTTGGTTTCGCGCAACAAAGGTGGGAACGTGATCGACGAGGAGGATAACGACGGGATCGTAAAACAACCGTGAGCCTGACAAGAAAGCTATTGAAGTTCGAAAAATTAAAGAAATCGTTTTATTTCACTGAAGACAGTCCCAATGGTCGAGTTTTCTCGACGATAATTGCAAAAACGAACGTATAACGTATTACGTATTATTTAGAACATATTTTAGCATTTTTCGGTCATTTTTTCGTTTTTAATGCATATTTGTTCAATAAACTATACAAATTTATCGTATTCAAAAATATTATCTATAGATAAATTATTTTCTTGATATTTAAGTGTCAATCTTTATTTTTCGATTCAGTTTTTATCATAATTTGTTATTGACTGTGGAGTGTCACCCGTATTCGGTCAAAAATCACGTTCAAATAAGTCTGTTCGTATTACATCGCGGTCATAACATTTGCTTGTCAGTATCAAGTCAATTTTTCAAATTTTCAGTTTTTTTTTCAATAAAATAATAAACAAAAATTACGTCTTATTTAAAATTTACAAATCGTGTAAAAAAAAAAATATAAATATATATGGCATTTATATACATTTATATACATTCCTTCTCTCGAATTGATTCCTGGAATGGTTTTATGCACACGTCCCTGTTCATACACTCTATTTTCTCTATTTTAATCGTACGCTCACACACGTCCAGTTCCCCGTTATCTCAAGAAAAACGGACGAAACGTGAGTACAATATGATATTGCACGCGATGACTTTACCGCCCGAAAGTTAATTATTTAATACGTTTTTCGAGGAAATTTTCCATTTCAGTAGCATTGGGCGGACGGATAAGATAATACATAAGCATATTAATAATAATACTATTTCTGTAAACAACATGAGGTTGATTATTTAGTTGATAATTTTACTTTTTTTTTTACACAACAATAATGTCAACGTAGTACGCTTGGAAAAAACTAAAAATATTTCTACGAAAAGGAAGACGAAGTAATTTTATTCGACATTTTGATACTTATTCCAACTACAATTACGTTACGTTTTCTTATCAACCAACTTTTTACACTTTTAACGTAGTAAATAGAGGTTTAATCATATTTGCGCACTGTCCTTTTTTTGAACAGAAAATATAATTGATTTAAAATTGTTTAACATTTCACTTAAGTAGTCTCCTTTTTTAGATTTTTAAAAAAAAAAAAAATAATAATTGTACCAAAACCATTTTAATTTTACTTGTAAATATGATTTGCTACCTCTCACAACAACGGTGAGTAATGAGGATAGACGACGTCGAACAACGATTGACACTGACTAACGTAGATCAGTAACGACCACGATGACGAGAATGGTGACCGGTGAATCTGCGTGGACGATCGATGACGAACGCTTACCTGTTTGCTGGTACCATTTCCGACCAAATCTATCTAGAAGTCTGCTACACGTGATCACCATCGGCCCAATAACCGATTACCGTCGGCTTTACACGTGGTTTTCGATATTATAGTCCCATCTAACAACCGACCGATTATAGTCTAACTATAAAATGGCTCTTTTCAGGGCTATCACATTAAGACTGACTCTTTACCTTCGATTATTTGATCGTTGAGGGCCGAAGTCATCCGGGGTACGTGGTCGACATTTATTCGAGTATATCAGCCACTGTTTACGACTCTATGCACATAAATTATCATATTTATTCATAGTAAAAGACCCTCTCATTTCAAACGAATAGTCTCAAACTTTCACCCACCCCAACCATTTATTAAATCGAAATGGAAGCGCGTGTTCTAGCCCTGAATATTTTTAAATAAATTATTACATATAATCTGGTGAGGTGATAACTATTTAAAAATGATTATTTTATTTCACTAAACGGCGTAGTCCATTCAAACTATACGGTACCAGATTGTAAAATTATATTTAATTATAATTTATAACTTTCTGCTAGGTACATGTGAGATGTTTAAGAACGTATAAGGGAGTGAAAATATATTGAAAAAACAAAATCGCATATTATAGATCTAAGCGTTAATGTATTTTTCGTAAATTAAACGTGTTAGATTTTTTTTTTCTTATTTTCAAGTCCCTGGAAAGAATGTACCTTAACATGCGAATACGCAAACATGTATCAAATGCAACGTATAACTATAGTATTTTAATCTTCACAAGGACAATCAAAAAGCAAATATTATTCAACCGTATTTGTTCAATGCTCACAATCCGATCGCATTACTACTACGCGTTGTGCGCTCAGTTGCTTTGCAATAGTGCTGTAAGCGAATTCCTATTTATTCCGTATAAAACATTCACTGGTGGTGGTGGTGTGTGTCAGTTACATACATCGAACGCTATTACTCCTTCAACTCGTGTAATTAATATGTTAAAATAATAATTTCTCAGATGATTCTTATTCATGTTCGTAATATGTAAAAAAAAAAATGTTATAAAATGTTCGTTTCTCGCCGATAAATTTTATGAAAAACTGTTATTTTAACTATTTTTAACCCACTGGTTCTAGTAATCAACCGGACGATAGCGTTCCGTCTTTAATCCATGCCCGCTATCCCTTTATCTTCCACGATGGAACGGTAAAAATTGAATTTCTATAACTCGTACGTTACGACCCGCGTGCACGTTCGACCGATTTCAAATGTAATTCCGAAACAGGCAAGTGTTCGGTGCGATATCGTTGAACTATCATCAGATGAGTACGTTGGCATCACGTCCGTATCGTATTCAAAACAGAAACATGAAACATGTTCCGGAATAAATTATTTTATACATTTTTCGTTTTATAAAATTGATTCCCGTTGATCGGGTCGGAAATCGAAACGTTCGTTGAGTTGACTGTAAAATAACATCTCATTCCATCGCTATTACACACATAAACTTTTTTTTTTCCTCCGTAAGTTTAAATATATATTTAAAAGCTCGTTATCCGGTATTTATATTTCATTTAAAACTACACTAGAAACAATAGAGTATACTTGATGTAAAATTAACATAACTTAGACGGTAGATAATCTAAGCTCACAACAAACAATACTTCTCCTTACATAATATGTACATAACGATTTCCAAATATTTATCATACACGATTGCACTCGTACAATTTTTATGAAATAATTCATATATTTAAGTCTTCATTCTTTTCCGAATCTGACAAAAGAACTATTCTAATGCTTTTTTGAAAAAAACAACACTACGTGCATTGCGTTATTGAAAATATTTTTAAGTGTTTACCAATATAGATTTACTATATATAACGATATTATAGAGTGTGTTTTTGTGTTTTTATGTCTCTTGAAATAACATGATATATTTATATATATATAAGCTATAGTTGATAATTGGTTTTTCTTAAATTTTCTAAAACCATACACAGGCATATTAATAATATGAGTTGTAGAAATATTTGTCCCTATACAGTTTGTTGTCAGTTATCTCGCTTTATGTCACAAACACACGTAGTAGAAACACTAACTATCATTATTTCGTTGGGCAATATAATTTTTTTTATTTGTATTTTTTTATTTAAAGGTTTACAGGCTTCAACTGCTAAGGTTATTAGCCAACATTAGGTTTACAATAGATTGTTTAAATAATTTACATTGAAATTGGACTAAAACTATATTTTGTTGATGAGATTGTCTTTAGTGATGAATTCGATGGTTTTTAAAGATGATTCTTCGTTGAGAGTTTCTTTGATGTTGCGTGGGAGGTTGAGAAGTTTGCGGGTTTGTTCGTGTATTGGGCATTCTTCAAAAATATGTTTTATTGTAATACGAGTTTGGCATATGTTGCATATAGGAAGTAGGTCTTTACTGATGAGGAAGGAGAGTGTAAGAAAAGTGTGTTCGATTCTTATGTGGTTGATGACATTATTTTGTCGTCGGCTGAGGTCCGGATGTGTGCACCATCGCTTCACTGTACTTTTTATGGAATTGAGTTTGTTAGTTGGAGTGATGGAGTCCCATTGAAGTTGCCATGACTTGAGAGTTTCATGTTTAATAGATGTGAAAATGTCCATAGAAGATATTTTGTCGATGGTGTTATTGGTTAAACTTTTACTAGCTAAGGAGACTGCTTCGTAGGCTATTTTGTTTCCTTTAATGCCTGCATGAGAAGGTACCCACATGAAGTCTATGGTTTTTTTTTATGTTTATTAGTTCCAATTGAGTTATTTGAGTAATTTAATTTTTGGGCCACGGGTTTTTAAGAGCTGTTAGTACGCTGAGTGAATCGCTAATAATCAAGAAGTTATTTTTTTAAAGAGAGTTTGCTAATTTTTTAATTGCTTCAAGAATTGCAAAGTTTTCAGCGGTAAATATGTTTGTTATTGCAGGGAGCTTGTGTTGAATGATCGTTTGGTCGTGAACAATTGAAAAACCGACTCCATGCTCAGATTTTGAAGCATCAGTGAAGATTTGAGTGTGAGTAGGGAATCTGTTTTGAATAATTTCATAAAAAGAAGATATTATTATTTTGTGGTTAGTTTCTTGTTTGTTGAGTGTGATTAATTCCGTTGATAGGTTTAGGTTCCATATCCATGGAGGAGTTTTTTGGAAGATGATTTTTTTCTTCAACCGAGGTGTAAATATTCATTTTAATGCATAAGTTGGAGTAGATGTCCTGTATTGTAGTAAGTTTTTTCGTGACGTTGCGGTTAATGATTGGGATTTTATTTTTGAAAAAAGCTGTATGGCCCATATGTTCAGGGGTAGTTTTTCTATTTATACAGAATAAAGGCGTGTTTTGTTTCTTATGAATTGGAGAGGTATTTCTCCCGCACAACATAAAATGCTTACCGTGGGGCTTGTCCTGAATGCACCTACAGAGAGGCGTATTCCCTCGTGGTGAATAGGGTCTAAGGTTCTAAGATGTCTAGACTTGGCTGTATTATAAATTTGGGATCCGTAGTTTATTTGGGATAAAATTAATGATTTGTAAATATTGAGCAAGGACGTTTGGTCTGCTCCTCATGTATGATGGGCGTGAGTTCTTATAATATTAATTGTAGCCTTACATGTGGTTTTTAAATGTTTAAGATGCATTATCCAGTTTAGTTTGCAGTCAAATATTATTCCGAGTATACGGATTGAGTTGTGAAACGAAAATTGGATGTCATTGAGGTAGAGTCTCTGGGTGGTGTTTGAGTTGAGGTTATATTTTATGCATTTACTTTTGGAGGGGGACAAAATGAATCCCGATTTAATAGTCCATTCTTGTAGGAAGTGTAGTGCGTTATTGAGAATTTCCAGGGTGGTACTAATGTTATTTTCCTTGCAGTAGATGTAGCAATCATCAGCGAAAATTAACTGTTTAGTGGGTTTTTGAATTTGGTGGAAGATGTCATATATAGCAACAAGAAACAAGGTTACACTAAGGACCGATCCTTGGGGAAGCCCGTTTTCAGTGGGATATACGTTGGAGAGGTAGTTGTGAGCTTTTACTTGTATTGTGCAGTTTGTGAGAAAATTTTTGAGAAACGTGAAGGTTTTTCCAGTTATGCCCCATTTTTTGATAATTTGAAGTACTCTGTTTTGCCACACCATATCGTAAACTTTTTCAAGGTCGATTTTTTCCATGATTCTGTTTTACTTTTTTGGTGATTTATCTGGAGTATGCCCTGGCTTTTTTAAGTTTGATATGATCGAGTTTGATTTTGGATTTTTTGAATTTGTTGAGACATTTTTTGTATGACTTTATTGACTCATTACATTCGTGGTTCTACCAAGGTACTAGCTTTCTCTTGGTATTATTGTTAGTTTTGCCGATTGCCTTAGAAGTGGCCTCTAAAATGAGGTCTGTAAAGTTTTCAGTTATAGAGTTGATTGAGGATTGATTGATGATAGATTCTATTTTTATTGGATTTTCCATGGTAAATTGGCTTAAAAGGTCACTGTATAGGGCCCAGTTACATTTTTTGCTGTTCCATTTGGGTGGGAAAGGTATAAGGGGAGATTGGTCGAGTAATTGTAAAGATATCGGCCAGTGATCACTGCTATTATAGACAGGGAGAACTTTCCATTTAGTTTTTGTTGCGAATGTGGTGCTAGTTATTGATAGATCGATTGCTGAGAGGGAGTTATTTGCTACATTATGTCTGGTAGGTTCTCCGGTGTTAAGGAAAATAATTTGATCGTTGTCAATAAAATTTTCTATAATTTTCATTCTGACATCGGTGTAGTTTGATCCCCAAATATGGATGGGTAATTGTTTGATTATGTTGTTTAGGTCATTAAGTAATAAGTTGGCACTATCTAGCAAGTAAATATTGCAAATACAAATAGGGTTTTTAAGCAGCATAGAAACTGCTATAACTTCAAGGGGTAATTGAGTAGGGACTTCTTTACTTTCAACGAGGTTATTAACGTAAATAGCAACTTGCTCGGAGGTTTGTTTGTCGATTTTTGAAAAAGCCATTGAATCCGCGTATTGAGAACGTAGTGTTGGGTTTTAGGTTTGTTTCTTGGAAACAAAAAGCAATAGGTTTGATGGAAGATTTGACACGATGGATGTCTGTGAAGTTTTTTTGAAGGCCATTTATATTCCATTGAATGATGGATTCCATGATTAAAATTAAAATTAAAAAAAAAAATAATGAAAGATAATTGAATGAAAGTTGATGCAATTGTTGAGTATGTGTTTGGTTTTTTTTTTCGAGAGAGTTTTGCTTAGAGGAGTATTTTATTGGAGAGGTAGTGCTTGGAAAAGAAGATTTGACAACTTTGTTTGACGGGTTTTAAGTGATCTGTCATTTGCTATTTTACGAATTTGGTCTAACAAGTTCATTAGTGATGGTATATTGATTTTTACATCTTCAGTCAAAGAATGTATATTCAATGGTTTGTGAATTAATTGAGGATGTGTTTGAATTTAAGGAATGTGATGGGTAGGGACTCATTGGTCATGAAGAACTCCGCAACTAATTTAAGTTCTTCATCAGGGTTTTTTTCTTGTCTGTTTGCTGAATTAGAACGCGATCGCACTTTGATTTTCTTTGTGATATTTTCTTTATTTAGAGTAGTTGTAGGTCAAGTTGAGATATTCGGTAAAACGGGGGGTTTTAATGACGAAGAATCAGAAAGAGGTCTTTTATGGGTTTTGATTGATGGAAAATTGAAAATTTCATTGAAAATGTTCTGAGTTGGTGAAGGAAGTTCGATTTCTTTGGACCAATCTGTAGTTGATTGGTCTAGCTGCAACTCTACGTTAAGAGTTGTTGGAAGGGGGAATTCTTCGATTTGATCTACGGCGGTTTGTTCGGGTGTATTTGTTTCACTTATAGTGAGTGGGTCATCATTTTCCAGTTTATTTTCAATGTTTTTAATGCAGTTTCATGTTGTGTGTCCGACGGACTTACAAAGGAAACAGGTTATTTTGTCATCGGTGAAGAATATTCTAAATTGATTCTTATTATTATTAATTAATAATGAGCTCAGGAGTTTAGGAATATCTTCATGTTTGAGAAACATTTAACGGCGGAAGCTCTTTATGTGTTCAAAGCCTTCTACGTTTATACGAGCTTTGAGGTGGTTAATTTGGGATATAGGAGTTATACCTATATTTTTTAAGGTGTCTACGATTGCTTGGTTTGGTATGGACCGGCATACATTGGAGTTAATGAATATTTTAGATGGGTTTATGAGTCTTCGAATTTGTATTATCTGGTCATTAATATTTATAGATTGAGTTGTTTGAATTAGGTTATCTAATATTTGTTTACTGGTAAGAAATATACAAAAACGATTGTTCGATATTCTCGAGACAAATGTTATGTTTTTGGGTAGGATTATTTTTCCAATTGCTAATATATATTTTTTTTGAGGTATGCCATCGATAGAATTAAAAACTATTGCCTGTTCCCGGCTCGGAGTCTTTTCCATAGAGGCGGCAGATGCAAAATGTATGTTGTTAACTGTGTAATTTGGTGTGGGTCTAGTTGAGTGTGATATCTGTGTATGAGAAATGGTAGAGGTATCATAAACAGAGTGATTAGCAATAGTGGTTGAGATTTGCGTGTTGTCGGTACAAAGTGCAGTAGATACGGTGAGAGGTGGAGTGGTCGACGCGTGGTGAGGAATTATTAGCTGTGCCCGACCGAGAACTCAATGATTTAATGTTTAATTTTGGATTGTTTGGAGATGATTGAGTTGGCGTGATTGGGGAAGTATTTTTTGGTATAAGTGTGGGGTTCATTTTTATTTGCTTAGTATTAAGGAATGAACGTTATATGTTTTTTGGGCATATTACCAGTTGTGTTGTTATTCATTTTTAAATAACCCGGTAATAGGTAATATAATAATGAAATAATATTACCTGTTAGACGTTGATAAACTAGCGTGCTATCGGAAGCTATATTACGTGACCAGAGATTAACACAATTGTTGAACAGACGGCGGTTGAACACGAACTGGAGAATATAATTGTTAATAAGTTTTTGAAACGATCCCTATGCACATGGATGTATGTTATATTATTATTAGTGTATATTTGTCTAACTGTATACGACACGAAAAAAGCAATTAATTCAAACGCGTCGTATGGCTTGCACCTGAAATACTTATGAATAAAATTCAATAGGATTTATTTTGTTCATAATAACTAATAATACCTAACGTTCGATTTTTAAACTCATATCTCTGTATATAAAAAAATAAAAATAAAAATAGTTTTCATTAATTGTTGAGTACTAAGATGTTTTAAGAACAACAAGTCTTGTATAAATATTGAAAACAGTTAATTAATACATTTTGTTAATACTGTCTGATGTTTGCAATACTTCGAATAACTTAATTATTATTAATTACATTTAGGAACGCCACGGATACGAAAACAACTGTAATACACCGTCAAGTCTTAATATCCCGAACATTTGATAGCGTTGTATCCATAAATAATTTTTATAGTTTTAATACGACGACAGGGTCAATAGTATTATCGTAAGAATATTATTTTATCGTTAATCAATAAGTTGTTAAGAACAAATCCATATATTATGAGTTATATTTTAAAAACTATACTGTGAGTAATTGCATAAGTTTCGTTTTAAATACAAAACAATAAACCACATAAATAAAACGGTTTCCAAAAATCGATTCATACAGTTTTAAATGCATGCTTTAAAATATGAATAGGAGTAAACACTAATCGTACAGTTATTACAGCGATTTCAACTCTTTTTTACGCCTATAATATGAAACAAAATAAGTGGTTATTTTTGTGGTTTATATATTTAAGCAACCTATACTCAACGGTAAAAATTAATTTATCATATTTCGTGCTTATGTTCAGGTTATGGTGTTTTATTTATTTTTTTTTGTTTTATCGCATTTTTATTATATTTTTATGGAACGAAAAAAAGTCTCGCATTTCCTGTGTTTTATTTATTATGCCCTTTCAACTATTTGTTGTTTATCAAAACAAATATCTTAAATAATGACACGAAAACTTTTATGGATCCTTATGATTTAAAAACAATTTATACTTGAAAACTTCAAGACAGTAAATGTGAACGAGTTATTCATTTTAATGCTCCTTAGCTATTCAAATGATATAGTTTGTTTAAACTTCAAATCAATCATTACTAAACGTTAAATACATAAAATAAAAAGCTTTATATTTTATTAGCTTGATTAAAAAAGCTTGATTTTTGTCGGTTTGAACACTTTAGTTTTAATTATTAACGGATCATAATAAAAGTGTAAAAACACAATGTTGTAATAAAAGTCAGAACCACTGTAAGGACTTCAAGTGTTATTTATAATTATAATGCATTATACATGTTCATGTTCTTTTGTTCAATAAAATGGCAACAATTTTAATTCAATTATTTAGTTGACACCCAATTAACGCAAAACGAATTGCTTTAATTACAAAAAGATTATACGATTTTCTAAATTAAATTTGGAAGGATTATTGAAATTTCAAAGTTGTACAAAGATTGAACTACTTGTTTCGTGAACATCTTGGTAGTCTAGGTACTACCTATAAGTTGTAAAATAATACGTTTCACGGTTATTTGAAAATCAAAATCCATATAAATTTTAGGAATTTGATAAGCCCATTGAATTTGTAAACAAGAATCGTCGCGATATACTATATAAAATTATTCAGTTCCACGTGTTTTTATGACATTTTTACGAGTGAACGAAGCAAATGATACACAATTACCGTGAATAACTATTTCATAATATACATTTTTTTATGATTGAAGTTGGACATTTTTATTAAACACCAAAAGAAATTTGGTAAAAATGTATAAGCTATATTACCTAATAAAAACAAGTCAGTTTATATATATTATAGACTATAGAACTTTTGCTTTCCGCAAAAGTAAACCTTCTCCATATTTCTTAAACATCAAACACACACCTAAATCTGGCAACGTTAGATACCTAAGCCCAATCTTTGACAATCGAATGATTTAAGAAATACATCCCTCAAAAAAAAAAAAAACTTAGCAAATGACAATCTACTCTAATTTATTTTTATAAAATAGTGAAAAATTCCACAAAGAACAAAAATATATACTTACGACCTCTTACTTAAATTCATATAGCAAATTTCATATGGCAAACAATTTTCGAACTAAGCTTAAAATTGTATTATACAAAAATCCAAATATTCTAAAATATATATATATATTTATTATATATATATATATATATATTACCTATATTATAATTCATTACCAGCCTTTTCTTTTATGTTTTAAATTAAAATAAATTGATTTCAATTTAAGACTTTCACATACCTAAATAACAGAAACAGCCGAAATTCACACAATGCTAAATTTAAAAACTGCTTTCAAAATCACAATTTTCTTGTTCAAAATATTTTTTTACAAATACCCTAGGAACTCTTCCAGAATACTCAAGTAAATATTAAACGTAATTAAAAATGTATGACCTCACAGAATCCATAACCCATGCCTAAGTGTCATCGCTGGATGGTTTCTTCCTGAAAACATGTATTCAGCTAAAAATAATTAGTAAACAATCAATAATTATGCTTATTTTATCACATACAGGTCGTAGAATACTTAACATTTTTAAATAAAAACAAATGTTTTTTTAAAAAAAGAAGGAATGTTTTATAGTAACAAACAATAACGATAAATAATACGTTTTGACTTACTTATGATACTGCAATATCATATCAATATCTTATCAATGATTTTCAAGATATATGTAAGTTAAACTTGACGCACAATGTAGTACTGTTTTTCAGATTAAAATAATAAATATCCTTATAATTATGTATTAGTGTAATAAATTTTGTACGTGATGTATAAGGTTTTCACACGAAGTGTAAGAATCAAACAATATTACGTCGAATTTATCTTTTTAATTTTAATAAAAAAAATTTCTAATAATAAAGTTGACATTAAGGTTATGTTGAAATATTTTTGTTTTATGTTTGCGAATGGTATCTTATTATATGTCATGTTATGTATATTCACTTTGCTAGTGAGTCTTATGTTTTTTTATTGCGAGTTCACGTCTCGTTGGTCACACGTTACGTCTGTCTGTAACAAACAAACTAATATAACAGAATCCTCGATCATTTGGACAAAAAACATGTTTGGAATGTTATATATACTTCATGTATATGCGCTAAACGATTTTAACGGAGGTATAAATTTATGTATTGTAATATAGAGGGATTAACATCATTGTTCGGTTTCTCATAAATATGTTTACAATTTCTATACTGATTTAGGCGGTATCGAGTGAAGCACGTTACTGATGTAACAGTGTCGAGTTTCCCATTTTTGAAATTATTCAAACTCAAAATTGCCTGTGCCATGTCCAACCAAAAAACTTAACTACAGTTCCTTCCGTAAAGGTCTCACCATATTAATATGCTCTCTGTAAAACCGTAATCTCAAGTTTTCATTACAAACTATGTTCCTGTAAACCTGCAGAAGTATGAAAAATATTTTTCAAACTCCTTCCGCGCCATGTGAATATTTAATATGATATACATGTACAGAATTGTCTACGAAAAGTTCGTGAACATTTAAAAAATTGAAACCTTACCAAACAATATTCATACATAGGAACATTGGTCAAAATGAAAACATGCGGTGAAACGGAATATTTGGTTTTCATTGTAGGTATTTGATGGTACTACACAAGTGTAACGTTTTTGGAACGTTTCATGATATTCAGTTTAAATAATATCTGATAAAAAATGACTGTTTAATATTTGATAATATCATAATAATCAAGTTATAACAATTTTCGTTAAAGCAATGGAAAGTTTTGAAAATTTCAACTGGGATTAAAGGTAAGATTGATTATTTATTTTTAATTAATATTATTCCAATGTTTTTTAAAATATTCCATAATTTAATTTTACATATAGTTATTGATAATTTATTAAATATTGTAGTGATGAGCAATTTTTTCTGTTTGTGGCAAAATAGGACATACTATAATGGGACCGTTCCATTTTGTGCTCCATAAGTCACTTAGATTTTAAATATTATATTTATTCAAATTTAGTTATTTTATTTTACTATAATTATTGTTATTGATAAATTAACTTGTTAACTGTACAACATCATATCCAGAAATCTAAATGGCAATCTTGATATGTAAATGTTATGGAAAAAGGTGTCAATGTTATAATAAATAACACTATGACTTATACAGAAACTCTTATAATAATCGGAGTTCCCAAAAGTAATATTAATTTTGATTTCGAATTGGAGTAAGTAATCCCAAGATTATATAATGCTTTCATTTTTTTCCGTCGAATGAAACTAATATTATTGATAAAATGTATTTAAAATATTTAATTTTTAATGTATCTATCATGCAACTATTTTTCCCTAGTGTTATTCCATTTTACTGAAATATGTGGGTAAAATGAGGCAATTTTTTTTTAAATCGTTATTTTATCCATAAAAAAAAAAAAAAAAACATTTTGACTTATTTACGAAGGTTTTAAAATTCTAAGCTTCATAGTTAATAAGTTGATAATTTTTTCACATTTATAACCAAATATTAATACAAGTGTCAATTCGTATTTTATTTAAAGTTATGCTGTATGTGTCTCATTTTTTCCCAGATTTCTCTCTTCGCGATACACCCATCGATTAACTATAATATATTATACAAGTAGATAACATATTTCGTTCGTCATATCAAATATTTTGTTTCGCTTACCTTTCGATGGAATTCGAAGTGTAGGTGTTTCGTAATGTATATTAATTGTTTTATTACGTAACCGTTACAAACACGCTGATCTCATGATTTGTATTCTTAAGTTGTGTTCACGCCACGTCTGTCGATAACTCGATGGGAAAAATAAAAGTATGAATAAAATGTACACATTAGGCACAGTGTTTTTATTAAATAATTGGCAAAAGCATCGTTTGAGCTGTATCCGTTTGAAACGAATACAGTACTTCGTGTCATTTCACCGTATATGTGTTAATTATCATCTGGAATATAATTGCACCCGGTACTGTTTAAAAATGTCACAACTCACGCGAGGTTTTTTCTTCCGCTCTTTCAAAAACCATCGAAACAAAACAAGCACTCCGATAAGTGCTATTGTCTGAAGACCTTTTTATTTATTTTCGTTTTTATTTTTTTCGAAAGTGGAAAATGTCAACCCGTATACAATTTCGTGCGCAACGCTCGCGCAAAAAGGAAATTCAAATAGTACATTTCTATACCCCGCCTTTGAACCAGCCGCACGTCATTCGAGTATGATAACGAGAACCGTGTCAGTCTCCATCAGGTACCTAGCCGGTGGTGATGGTGGGTCTTTTCCGTGTGTCTAGGCAAAAAAAAAATGTCGTCTCTGCCAGCAGACGTTTCATCTACTTCAATGAACACTACTCCCGCGTTTTGTACCAAGTGCCTTTGAAGTATCCCGGCGACCAAGAGAGTCCGATGCACGAGGCGGAGGCCAAAGTAAATCTTCACATTTCCAACTGCGACTAGTGCAGAGTGTGTGTTGAACTGAGCAAGTACGTTTTTCGTCTTCGTGTACCTCACTTTATTATACTGTGTACACTGACAGTATTGAGAAAAAAAAAATAATAATAATAATGATATTAAATTATCACGTGGATTTGTTTGTTTTCCGCCGCCAAAGAGAAATATAATATTTTCGTGTTTTGTTAAAATGTTAAAAACAATAATTAATAATAACCATAATAATTAATATTAGTAATAGTGTAATGTTAAACATGTTAACATGTTCACGTAGAAATATAATGCTCCACACGCTAGTCATTGATCCGATTACCGTGTAAACACACGACACGATTTAATAGTAATTGATTAATTAAAATACTCTACGTTTCGGTAGAGACCAGGGGATGTACACCGTATAGAGTATAAAATCTACGGTAGCTGAGAGATATTGACATGATACACAACATAAAAATTAGCGTATAATTGCATTTGAATACAGACAGACGGTATATGCAGCGTTTTTAGATGTTGGAACGTATAAATTATTACGAGCACGTTGCTTTCATACAATATTTTTATATCAAACACAAGGTTTCAAAACGAGCATTTCCACATTACAGCAACGATGTTTCGGATCGATGTTTTCAGTGACATAGGTAAGGGGTGTGTGGTTTCGGGGATTCAGCCTTCTCCCTCTAATCACCAAAATCCCATCTAGTAAATAAATAGGTAATAATAAAAATAATTATTACCTAAATATATCAAACCACCACCTCTCCCATAAATAATCTTTACCTACGCCCTTGGACGTTTTATACCGTTATTATTGTTACAAACTATGGACTTGTTAGGCATTAAATCGAGAAAAAAAATGTTTTGCCAATGCATATATATATATATGGCCCGATTATAACAGGTAACGTCCATGATGCGCCAAACATTGCGTTTATAAAACCGCACTTTTCAATGACGATTCGAACTGGACCTGTTGAAAATGAAGTGATCGTGTTCGATTTCATCAACATCTGAAAACTATTCAAAATGAAATCGCACGCGCGTAGTCCAACACACGCATATAATCTCAAAATATGTCGTTTAATCTCTCAATTACATTTTAATTTCATTGCAACGACGAATAAATCCGTGAGTACGTGATATTGTTGGCTAGTGTTTTGAACTTCAATAATCATTACAAACATATACATTGGAGTAACGTATAATACGGATATATTCTGGTTTAGACGTTCAATGGTCGAAATATAATCATATTAAAACCGCCGTAAAATAAAAACCACATGTACCTCATGCATGATTTTTATTTTATTTTGTACTATGCGTCTTGCGGTCGTTTCATACGAATGATTACCATAGCTACATAGACAATTTATACATTATATGACGACTTATTTTGCTGTTTTCATCATCATTTTACTCGTGTACATTTTTTTTATTATTTAAATGTATATATATGTGTGTGTGTGTGTGTATGTGTGCGCACGACCAGAGAATTACTGAAACTATAATGAATCATAAATATTCAACGGTTTACGCATAAATATGTTACGTGTTCTTCTTCTTCTTGGCAACTTATCGGGCCATCGCTGCCACTATTAATTCATTCCATCGGTAACTGTTATTCACACATTTTCCTGGATCATTATTACATATTTCTCCACAACATCATTACGTCTTGCTCGAGGTTTTCGTATGGGCCTTTTTCCTATAATTTTTCCTGTGATACATTACGTTTGGTAAAAACAATCTAGTAGTCAAGTACTCAAAAATTATTCATGAATTTTGCGCATTCAATTGATTGTACAAAATTGATTTTTATTTCACCGGTTTTTTTTATTTATTTTTTTTATTTTTATTATTCATTCGACACCACCGCTACGGTGCACATTAGAAAAACCTCATTATGGTACGTGAACGAGAGTATTTCAAACGTAAACGAAAATATATTAGAATCGTTTGTAGTTTGAACGCAAAACAGCGACATTGAATCATATTTGAGGTCCGTATACACTGTACCCGCAGCGAAGAGCATGGGGCATTGTGTATGAGTGTGTTACGAGTAAGGCGAGAGGGTCGGTACAGGATGGGGGATGAAACAAAAGGGGAAAAACTAAAATAATTCAGTTCGGAATAAACTACACACACATACACATTGGTACCGATGAAACTTTGTTTGCGACAGTAATGAGACATATCACGCAATAGTCGTGGTAGCGTTGACGCTAGCAGGCGTACGATAATATACTTTTTGCATCTCCTCAAAACGAAATTACGCGCTTGTGTGTGTGCGCACTTTGTGTGTGTGTGTATTTGTATACGCGAGTACGTGCACAGCGTGTGTCATAAAACTTTACAAATAAAGTCATAAATACGCGTCTGCACGGCTCGTGGAAAGTCCTCGACGGCAGCCACGGGTATGTTGGTCGCAGAACCGGGGGGTGTCGTGTAGATATAGGGTGCAAACAAAACAAACCTTGCTGCTTGCCATTAATCCGGTGCATACAGAGCTGGTTGCATTCCGTCAGACAGTTGTCGACGCCATTCGTTTCCAAACGTTTCTTAACGACCAGTTGCACATTTTTCTAGTTATTTGATATACAAACGCCTTTATTTTTTAACAACAGTAACCATTAAATAATATTTTGGATTTAATAATATGTCAACACTGTAATCACCATTCGTACCATATCTATCGAGTTCGATTTCGGATCGTTCGCGTCGACAAATTGATAACATTTCGCAATGTTTCGTGAATTCTTGTTACACTTTCGAAACAATATTCTGGTTTTAAATTAAATACGGTTTAAAGTCTCAATCTATGAAATATTCGTAGACCCAAACGTCAAAAAGGATAGAAAACGGTCGTTGTATGTGATCGAATCGTATTTAACAGTATCACGACTTAAATCGTTGACTAAAATGTCCTGTGGAAGGAAAGAAAAATAAAAGAAGTTTAACATACCAATGTCCATAAATAATGTAAAATTATCTACAGAGTTGATTGCTTAGTAAAGTTTTTTACTTTTCATTATTCAAATATCAATAAACTATTAAAATTTTTCGAAATATCATCAAAATAACTCCGATCACAATAAGTTATCACTTGGGCTCGGAAGTTGTAGGAGATGAAAAAGGCAAAAAATGCACGAAAAAATTTCAAAATATGCACGAAAATGTTGCAAAATATGCATTAAATATGCAAAAAAATTAAATAAATACGCAAAAAAAAACTTATAATGTAGTTAATCATCAATAATATACACAAAAACTATTTATAACTGAAAAAAATGTATAATTGGTTGGCATTTTGACGATAAGGTAATAAATACTTAACATAAGTATTTCGGCATTTGAACGTGACAGATTAAATACGTATCACATTATTGTTATTAAATTAATTGTTGACTGTGACGATGGGAATAAATATCTTCGTTGATAATTTTGAATTTATATATTCAATATTAATTGAATGATACAAACGAGGAAATACAATTTTTAAGTTATCAACATTTTTTTTAGAAAATATGAAATATGCATAATATGAGTGCAAAATCAATGAAATATACATTTTTTAGCTAAAATTGAAAAAATATGAAAAATATGCATATTCAATTTTCAATTTTTTAACTCATCATTGTATAGTTCAGATTTCTAGCTTGGTCTGCTATAAATTAGAAACATACAGAACAAAATGCAATTCCTAAAATTTCCGATCCCTAGTTATCACACTTTCACTGCGAACCTTCAGTTGAGGAGATACCAAAAACCTGACGACATATAAACCGCATTAAATTAAACATGTTTGTCTAATATGGGTGGAGTACATAGAATATGTTTTATAAATAATATTGTATAAATTTGATGGTTTGTGTGTATAATAATATTTATTTTTATATTTTTGAATACATGAGCTATGTTCTGACGTGCTAATATGTCAATACGTCATTATTATAATGAAATAATAATCAAATAATAGTAACATGATATGAAACCATTTATAATTTATATGTAAATATGGATATTAGAAATTACAGAAATATGGAATTAAAATAGGAATGTGTTCACATTTTTCGTTAGTACAGTCGGAAACCCATAATTTTGATGTTGAGATGCCTTTATGTTGTTACTTTCGCGGTAGTTTTTCCTCGAAAGTCCAGTCTCTACTTTGATCCGATGACATGCCTTGGGTCAAAATTCAATCCTAGGCGGTCATATTGGAGGTTTTTACCATCTCTGCCAAAAAAAGAAAAGAAAAAAGTCCGGATCGACGTACTTGGTAAGAATGAACCGGTTGTTGCAAAGGACAATACAGACAAAATTATTTTAATATAAATGCGAGACGGTTGGGTAAATCAATAGGATTGTTATCGACTTACACAGGCAATAAACCAATAAAATCGTAACACTCGATGTTTTGGTATAGCAAACAATCTATAATTATTTATATATCCTACATTATGAACACACATAATACCGAATAATAAAATTCACCAATTTAATGAATATTAATAATAGACATTAAACGTATACATATTTGAAATCCATTTATGTTTCGAAGTGTATCCTGAACATTTAAGTTTCCATTTTATTCTGATCAATCTCAATTAATTGTTGATTATTTTTATTAATTAGTTTTTCATAATTCCATTATATTATAAAACAAATCAAAAATAAAATTTCTATACGTAATGTTTGATTTACGTTACTCTAGAATAAAAATAATCATCATTATTTTTACTTGTATATTTTTGTAATTAAATCGAAATATTTATTGATACCACTATGTTAAATCATATTTAATTTAAAACAAAATAAATAAACATTTCTTATAAATTATAATGAACTTCTAATCTATTATAAGTTATAATAGATTAGAAGTTCAATATTTTTAAAGTTAAATTAGGAAAATGATGATTTAAATGGTATTTTATAAACGAATTGAATGTTCGATTGGGAAAGTGGAATAAAAAGCTATTCAAAATGTTGTCACTTGAGCCAAAATCTCTAAAGTTAAAAGTAATATAGTAATATTATCGCATTCGGAAAACAATTCAGAGTAGAGATCTGATGATGTTTTCAAACTTTATGTGAACATAAAAAAATTCATTGCCAAGACATCAAGTTATTTTAGATACAGTTAGTAAGATATGACTGGATTAAATATTTTATACAAATCCCAAGTCATGAAACTTTTAATTACTATCAATTTAATGAAAAGTCATAAAAGTACTTATATATTTTTATACAGTATTGTTGAAATTATATTAAAATGTGTTATAATCGTATCATAACGTATATAATGCATATATGTATTAAATATACAATTAAAAATGTTTTTAACTTGAAGCGGTAAAGTTATGGTATAATTTACCGCTTTTGATTTTAAATAAGTTATGGTATAATTATTTAAAATCAAAATTATATGATCAATATAAATATAACTTAATTCATGGTAGTTTTCATAATAATAATTAGAGTTTTATTAAGTACTGAACATAGTCAGTGTAATATTTTGAAACACTCAAATAAATAATTGTAAGCTGAAAAAATGTACACATCAGAAAAGATAATACATATATTTGCTAAAGAATCAAACGAGATTACAATTTTAAGTATGTAATTGTCTTTAATTGAAATAATGTGAAACGAATTAATTTTATTATTTTGACTATCAAATCTAATCATTTTTATTTTTCAATAAACTATTTGTGCAGGAACACTACTGAATCATTTTTATCTGTGCTTATTTTAACAGAAAAACGACTTATTCGTAATTTTCTAGGATAATATTACACAATATTTTGACTAAACGTGCTAAAAAAAAATAAAATAAAAGGTAATAAACAAAAATAAGTCGACTTTTCAAATTGCACAAAACAGATATTTTAATAACTGAAAAAATCATTTATTTTCCTGATTATAAATAAGTACGAATATTTACTGAAGAATGCATGTCGTATAATATCTTAACGATTGTTATGGTTCACTCGGTTTGCTTCATGGCACAAGATTGAATTATTACGAGCTTGAAATATTATCAATCAATAGTAAAATATCGTAGATGGACACTCATCATAAACTAATTCAAGTAATTCACAATAAATATGATGAATCGATGAATTCGATTCGATTTTTCATTGACGTGGAGTCTAATTATTATTATTGTAAAATCACAATCAATAAATAATAACGTTCGGTAATATGGAATCAATTAGTTTCGCAAGGACATAGTAAATATACGAAAAAATAAAAAACCGCTTTGTGCTCTAGTTCAGACATATATATAATATGAGATTATCAAAACTTAATAACCTATTTTTCCAGAATAAACAAAATTGGAATCACGTACTCGGACTTTAGAAAGCACGCGCGTGAAAGCTGTTTTATGACTTTTTAAAAACGTCATTTCACGTTATCGAAAACCATAATACATGTATACCCTGTATTCTTATGATTCGTATAGACTCGTATACTCGTATATTCTTTTAACGGAATGGCGGGAAGGGGGGGGGTGTTGGGTTATAAAATGTCTTTTGTACATTTTATGACCGACTCTCGAAATGAGATCTATTATTGTTATTAATTAATATGCCCGGCGAGTATTTTTACGGTCGTATTGTTTCGCGTTGGCCGTGTCACCACGACGGTGACGCAGACTTATTGTTTCCGTTCATTTGTTGCGTGACAGGGACGGGACAAGCGAACATCGAGGAGGACGTACTGCGAAAGAAATTCCCGGTGAATAATATCACGAAATTTGTCCGGCTTACGTGCAATAACGTTTGATACCCGCGTGTTCGATATGCACTCGACCCTCTGTATTTGACGAACATGACGGTTCTTTGAATAAAATTCTTTAAATAGAAATGTTGTCAAAAGAAAAACGGTTTTATATATTTTTTTTTTTTTTCACTTAAAAACTCGTTTTTATCGTGTGCAACGAACGCAAAACATTATACGTAGTATGTCAAACAATAATAGCTTACATAGTAATAATCGTAATTACATGTACAATTTACAATAGTACGCTTATAATATTATAGTTGACAATAAATAATAATATTAACATTGTGTTTTTATCATGATGTGTACAGTTATATGTATAAATTATTTTAGTTCCACGTAAATCCATTTTTAATCGAAACAATTCCTTAACATTGATTTTGCCGTATTTTTTTCAACGTACCGTAATAGGTAAATGTTTTTTACAACCATAAATTGAATGATACAAACTGAATTAGTTAAACAAAAATGTATTTCCGTTACCAATGTAGAAACCTGTATTTGTCCATGTTCCGTAAACACTGGTAACGTAGCTAGTTTTGTAAAATAAAAATTCGTTAGATAGAGGTTCAACTGCACGTATCTAGTATCTACGTACAACAACTGAGGGGTATTATCCCGGATGCGTATTTTGTAAATGCGGGTACATTCAGAATTGCCCTTCTACCGTTAGCCGATACATTATTATCACATATTTTATTATTTGAAAAAAATCACGTATTTCCTTATCGATAATTATGTAAGGATTGTACCTACATAAGAATATCAATAAACGAATATATACTGATCGACAATTATTACCATTGTTCATTTTAATCCCAAAAATTAAATTGCTTCCATCAAACTTTCCAAACTTCCTAACAAATACTTGGATATTATCTTTCCTATCCACAGAAGTTTGAAATGTTAGATTTGTATATGTTTATTGACATACAATTAATTAATAATTAAAGCCCTAAAAGTATTCCATAAGTAATTTGAAAAATCTTCATAGTCAAATTAATAATTTATGAAAAAATATGAGTGCATTATAAGTATTATTGAAGTAAGGTATTTGAGAATTTAAGTAACTAATGAATACTTAATTGCATACTTTTAGCATAAAGCATTTTCGATGTCGTTTTAAATATTTTTGAGATTTTTTTGTTTTTTTTTTTAACCTGAAAATATAGGATGTGTAACCAAACATATTATAAATATAAATATATGTAATTATTAATTAAAAACAAAATGTAAATAATACGTAATATGTGATATAATTATAATTGTTGATAACAAATTATTTTTAATTAACAAAGTTTGTGACAAAAATGTGTAGACCAACGGTTAAAAGGGCAGTTTTTAATGTAATCGCATTTGCAAAATATGCCTCCCAGACTGATCGATCCACCGCCGGTTAGACGGTGGACGGCGGCTGAGTCCAATAAAACCCCCTACGCCGTCATCTTAATCCGTCCGTCCTGGTCGCGATCCGGTTGATTGCTGTTTTAGGTGCAGCGGCGGTACAAGGTAATAATATTATTTTTACATTGATGTGGTCAGGGAGGTGCGTTAACGGGATATGATATAATAGGCATAATGTTGCGTCATGTCATTATTAAATAATTTATAGTTTCAACAAACAAAATGATTACAACATTTCATATTTTAACTTGTATGTTTAATCGAAATAAAAAAAAAAAAAAAAAAAAAAAATAAGTCACATCCGCACCAAGGAAACATTATCACGTACATTATCAGATACAAATTTTTAATAATATATCCAACAATTTTGGCGAAAAAATTGGAAAACAAACACGTCCTAACTAAAAACATCAAACAAAATACATTTAGTCTTCGTGAATATGTCAGGCGAAAATGATGCTGAAATTGCCGTAGATGCATGTATTGTTTTATAAAACTAAAAATAGAAGTTTTTAGGTTCGTCCAAGATTAAATGTAAAAAAGGTATACAGTGGTAGTGACATGATATTGAACTTTCAAAAAATATGATATTAGGCTAACAGGAGATTAAAAAAGGTAGGTACCATTTTTTTAAAAAAAAACTATTAAAAATCGTCTAGAACGAAATTATAATTAAATAATTAAACATTAATAGTGAGGAATAATAGTAATAGGAATAATAATTCCACTATAGAGGAATAAAGCTCATGAGTCATAGTATGAAGATCTGGGAAAAGATTATAGAGAAGAGGATAAGAAGTGAGACGTCGATATCAGAAAACCAGTTTGGTTTTATGCCAGGAAAATCGACAATGGAGCCATTATTTTGTGTTAGGCAATTAGTAGAGAAGTACAGAGAAAAAAATAAAAAACTATGCATGGTGTTTATAGATTTAGAAAAGGCGTATGACAGGGTGCCAAGGGAAGTTTTAAGGTGGGCATTAATGAGAAAAAATGTCCCAAAAATGTATGTTTATTTGATCCAGGATATGTATGAAGGGTCGAGTACTAGTGTCAAGAGTCGATGTGGAGTATCAGAAGGTTTCAGTATAGGAGTAGGTGTGCACCAGGGGTCAGCTCTAAGCCCCTACCTGTTCTCAGTGGTAATGGATGAGGTTTCAAAGGAGATACAGGGTGAGATACCATGGTGTATGATGTTTGCGGATGATATAGTTCTGATAGGAGAAAACCTAGAAGTTGTCAATAATAGGTTAAATGAGTGGAGGTTAGCCCTCGAAGAAAAGGGATTGAGAATTAGTAGAAATAAAACTGAGTATATTGAGTATGATTTTGGACAAAGAGACCAAGAAGTTGAAGGAATGAGGAGACAACTGACAATAGATGGTGATGTGATAGGTGAAGTTGAGAGCTTTAAATATTTAGGATCCTTTGTTCAAAAGGACGGGGGCTTTGACATTGATGTAAAACATAGGATTAAGTGCGGGTGGATGAAATGGAGAGAAGCATCGGGCGTGTTATGCGATAAGAGAATTCCAATTAGGCTGAAAGGTAAATTTTATAAAAGTGTAGTGAGACCAACTATGCTGTATGGTTCAGAGTGTTGGGCGGTTAACAGGAGAATAGAACAAAGTATGAGTGTCGCGGAAATGAGAATGCTTAGATGGTTGAGTGGAGTGACAAGAGAAGATAGAATAAGGAATGAATACGTGAGAGGTAGTGTTAGTGTAGCGCCAATTGTGGACAAGATGAGAGAAAATAGGCTGAGATGGTTTGGGCATGTGATGAGGCGAGAGGAAACGAATGCAGTAAGAGTGGTTATGAAGATGGACGTTGAAGGGAAAAGAGGAAGAGGAAGACCAAAAAAGAGATGGTTAGAGACTTTGGAGAATGATATGAGGGCTGTCGGTGTGTGCAGAGGAGATGTGATTGACCGAGTTAAGTGGAGGTGTAGGACAAGGGTGGCCGACCCCATATAGTTGGGAGGAAGGCGAAGTAGAAGAAGAAGAAGAAGAAGAAGAAGAGCATTCAGATAAAAACCGAAACCAAACGGGTGTGGGGAGTACGTGATGAACGAATTGAACAACAGTAATAATTTCGGGTTTCCGAAGTTCGGAAAATTATTATCAATATCGTTAACGATTATTATATTTTTCAAATACATATTTTGATATCGGTCTGTACCCGTAGATACATTGTATGCATCTTTCGACGTTTATCGCCACTAGTGAGGAAACAAAATTTTAGAAAAAAAAAAAAAACCTTTTGCGAAAATTCGCTACGATGTCGGCGAAAAACGTATGCGACAGTGATTCACCTTCCACCCGAAAAAACGTTTGTCCGACTACGTCACTGCGTCCGTGTATTCTCTTATCGTACTGCGAGTCGCGCACGGGCAAGCAAGGCTAGCGATACGCGATACGCGTCAACGTACGCGAAACGCGACGCGTTTTAAACGGCGCGAAAATTCGACCGGACGCGCGTCAACCTGTAATAGCGTACGCCTGTGAGGTGCAAAACGCCCGAAAGTTTTTTGCTTCTGGCGTCGGAACGCTGAAAAACGCGTAGCGCGCAATCGCGACGAACAACGACCATGTGGCTACCGCGGCGGTACGACGCAATGAAAAATGAATAGCGAATAAAAAAAAAAAAAAAAAAAAAAAAAAAATTTTGAAACATTATTCGTCGTGCGTCGTAACTATCTTAGATCATTGGTAAACGGTGTGTACTTGGGGTGCAGCGCTATCACGTCTTGTCTGCCGATAAACCGTATCGGACGAGTTTTATTGATGGTTTTACGTGTACACGCACACGACAGCATAAGACATCTTTATTTGTTTACTTTCTTTTTTTTTCGGTTAAACGTTTATGCGCGCGTAGTAAAGTGGTTCGACGTGTTCGGTGCACTTGGTGCACTTGCAGTTCCACGCGCCCGGTGCGACGTTATGGGGACTGGCAACACGTGGCCCGTCGGAAGTCATGGACGCTGCTATCGTCCCGAGCTGTTTACCCGCGACGTTTAACGACATCGGTTTATAAGGTGTGCCCGCTCGTTTTGGAATTTTCATTACCATTTTTCTTGCCGCGTTACCGGATATTCGGAATTCTGCTCGACCACGTTCGTCGTTGTGCTTAAATCATGCTGAACGCACGGGTCGTGCGGTACGGCGTGTGCGCGACGTTCCCCCACTGGCCATTATCGTTACTCACATTCCGCGCATATAAAATATTATTATTATCATTATTATTATTATTATCATCGTCGTTATTGTTGTCGTTGTGACGTTACCGGGTACTCCGTCGGGTGGCCGTCGGGTCGTCGTCGTCTGCACGTGGGTGGTCTTCATCGGGTCTAGACCAACCGTTTTTGAAAGTTAACCTTACCTCTTCGGAAACCGTAATCATTTACAATTTAAACGCTAATGCAAAATAATTCCCATTTGAATGGGAGGCGATTGAAAATAAAAGGTAGTTTTCGTCTAAGCCGTGCATGAAAATCTTATTAGAAATTGTTTTTTTTTTTTCTTATTATTGTAAAATGTTCAAATCTCAGGTTGAATGATCACTTTTCTCAAGACCACACGCAAAACAAACATTACATCCACGTGACTGGTCGTCAACCGTCTCACAAATGCCAACCTACGTGGTACATGGCGCTCGTTTTTTATTATTATTCATTCCGAAACCGAGAAAAATCGACAGATTTCGAATTCGTTACTAAGCCCTGCCGCCATCAATGCTTCGCGTTGCACAAGACCCGTTCGGATTAATGTCGCCGCTGATGTTGTTTTTATTAGACATGGTCGACTTCGGATAATGCGTTTTTCACTTTCTGTACTAGATAATTGTATGTAAATCTCTTAGTATTTTTAACGCGCTCCGATTGCTTATAACTTCCATCGAAACGAATATAAATAGTACAAATCACTAAAGTCATGTACCTACAACAATATAGTTATCAACTAAAATTATTGTTCACGAATTAACTTTGCGTTCGAATTATCGTAGTGTATAAAATAATAGTAATAATAATAAAAATATTAAATCCTTTAACAAACGATTTGTTTTGAGTATATAATATAACACAAGCGAACGTAATGATTAATTAGAACGAAAGCCATGCATAGTGTTCCAAATAAATAAAATGTAATAATTATTATTTTTGTATTTGGTTAAAAATATCATATTGAATGTAATAAATGCTTACAAAGATGCAACCTCTATTATTTCTAATGAAATTACAGCTTGTTTATTTTTTTACAATATTGTAGTGCACAACATTGTTACAAAAACATTAAAATTATTAGTTAATAAACGCAAAATATTATTCTGAGTTGAGCTATTTAAATTAAAAATAATTAAACATTGATGGTAACTGAATAATGATTTGTGATTTTATGATACCTTAGGAACAAAAAAATGCATATTAATGTGTATTTGTTTTAATTGTTACAACGAAAACGCATGGGAAGGTTTTCGTCGAAAACTGACTTTCATATCATATTATTCAAAATTCTTCAGTAACGACTCTGGAAAATATAGCTTTATGTATATTATTTGTTTCGTACGCCTTAACATTGTTTTACATTAAAAGTGATTTATTTATCAAGAAATGGGTTCTTGTTAGAATCGTTTTTTAAAATATGATAATTAATCGTTTTTTATGTTTAAAACGGAAACCCTCCACAAACCCATCTGTTCAAGGGGCCAGACCAAATCATTAGCTGGTCCCACTTACAAAATACAAACGAGTTTTTATAATTTTTTTTTCTGTACAAATAATATTTGGTAAATAACCACAGTGTAATGATACATTACAAACACAGATTTTTAACAAGTTCATACCATTGTAATAAACAAGCGTTTTGAATGTACATTTCAGGTTTCATTAGATATTCAATAAATATTATGCATTTAAAAAAATAATAAATTTCAACTCTCACGTTTTTGAAGAATAACATAGAAGTTCTATATCGATTATCGAAAAAATACTTTCAATATATATATAATATTTTTTTTCAAAAAATATGATATTCTCGTCCGATTTTTCGCTTACTTGTGTCGATCACTATGATCATAATATCTTTATACCTGGATTATTAAATATAAATTCTAGTTTGAGTTCTATTTGGAAACTTTGTTCAAAATATGATACAAGTTTTGTATATTTTACTTTGTCTAGTCGACGGTTTAAACACTCAATGGAAAATATTTTATATGTTTATTTTAGATTATTCAAAAATAATTATCAGATTAAGTTAATACTTTGTGCAATATTTTTTCTCCTTAAATCTATAAATATTATTGGTCAATATTCAGTTATAATTAAAATTATTTACTGGTCGTATCGCCTATGTTGTAATATACTTTTCTTTAAATTTACATAAGGAAATTTCACAATCATCATATTTTTTATTCTGTTTGATTCATCTCTGGACTTTACTTATCGAAGTGGTCATAGATACCGGTAGAAATTAATGCGTTCAATTACATAAGAACATTTTTTTACTTTGGTTGACATACTTTAATTTAAATCTTTCTGCATATAGTATTATTGAAATTCCTAAACATATATATTATTTCCTGATACAAGAATATATAGAATAATAATTATATTACATTTTATAATTATATGTAGAAACGTATTAATATTACGACATACGCATTTATCACAATTAAAACTGATATAATACTAAATATAGTGTATTGCGAAATTAATTTTAAAACCTTGTATGCTTTCTTTGATATATTGTATATTAATTCAATGTAGGACATCATCAATAATATTGCACAATATTATTGATCGTAAAAGGTCTACTAACCTAACCTAACCAACATTTTAAACATAACAGTTACCAAACTGAGACATAAATGGACAGTAAATCATTGAAGACAATAGTAAATATATTATATCCTAACAGCTTGACTTAGACCTTTTTTCAATATAAAAATAAGGTAATACTTTTTATCACAAATTAATTCGATCCGCTGTCTTTTACCTTAGGAACGTTTAAATAGAATATCGATGTGTACATTTATTTAATACCTATTATATGTAAGGGATGCATGTTTTCAGTTTATATGGTATGTAAAAGGTATGTTTAGTCCATATTAATAGTAATGGGTTAGTGATTTCATATTTTCGGCATCAACTCAGCCAGTTTCACACGGTACGAGTCATCTTAATTCTAAGATGTAATTCATGAAGATTTACAACTAGGTTATTAGACCACAGGGTAAAGCAAATTTGCATAATGGGTAAATAAGTAATTTGCGTATTCGGAAATTGCTCATGGCCATCACTATAAATTCCTTAAATCGAATGTCTGCGAAATTCTACAAACTCACTACAGTTGTTTGTCTTTTAATCAATATCATATTTAATTGCGTAGTACTATATTAAGTTCACATTTTGGAAAATAACTCCAACGGTATGTTATTGTATTCGATGAACCCGAAATAAATGAAGCATTTGATTGTGAAAAGAACAAGCTAAAATGCTAATGAGGTTGAAAAAGTAAAATATAGGTCTACGATGTATTTTTTATTGCGTCAAAATACAACAAAGTATGTTTTTTGATACCAATAATTTATAAATATGGTGTTGAAAGTACTGTATGAAAAATATCTGCGTATTTCGAATAAATATTTCTCGGGCGTTAAAAACACAAGTCAATTTACGCGGTAAATTATCGAAATTTATTTACATTTTATTTATCGTTTCAGTTTTCTTTTTAAGTAAACTCTGTATATTCTTAATGTACGTTTCTCTTCTCAAAGCCGTTTTGGTCATCCGAACACCATCTCTATGGGTTTTATGTACTGCCGGCCGGTTCTGATTTCCGTTATGCGCAAGCTCCACTTTAGTGTCGACAACCAGATTGGTCAAAAGACTGTCAATGGACCTGTTATTCACGAAATGCACAAAAATATTTATGTAGCATGTTAACTGAAGTAATACTCGACTATTCGGATCGTATCATTAACCATATAAATATGCCACATCAACCTCAATAAATGTTTCGATCGGTCATGAAAACGAATATGTTTGAAAATTATATTACATATATTAATATGTATGTATACATATAATATAATATTTTGTTTCGACAAGTAATAACTTGAAATCCTCGAGCCCAAGTAATGGACCGATCGACGACACGAACAACGGACATAATAACATGCATTTCTGAACTCAAACAGCTAATCAAATCGATTTTTATAAATATGTTCAAGCAACGAATAAGATTGAAAACGTCATCGACATGAAGTGCATGCAGTAGTCTTTGTTCTATCGCGTGTACCTGTTGAGAACTCACCACGGACGAAGTACCTGCAGTGCCAACGGAAATATCGTATTAACCTAACAAACCTGCACGACCGGGGGTGTTCGTTCGGAGTACTTGCGAGGCTATCGGGAACGGGTCACGTAATCAGTTTTGGGAATAGATAACTAATAATTTATCTAGATAAAGATAAAGATGACTAAACTAATTCTTATCTAGATACAGATAAAGATAGTTATACTAAATTTCATCTAGATAAAGATAAAAATTAGTACATTTTTATCTAGATAAATATGAGATAATTTCATGTTTGATTTTGAGGATATTCAGGATACTACAGCCTACAGATATTAGGTAAAAAATTCATAATTAAAAACATTTTAAAATAAATATAATTTTTTAAACTCATTTCAAACATTAATAAACATAAAATATAAAATAATTTTTTTTGAAATAAACTTCATAAGAAGATGACAAATCATTCTATAACTAAATAAATTTATTAGTACGAATAACAATACATTTGTCTTTATTTTAATAAATTTCAAACATTTTGAAAATAAACATATAATATAAAGAGTTATTTTTTTAAAATAAACTTCATAAGAAGATTGTCATCTTGTCAGTTATTATCTGTGTAATAGGTATATATGATGTACAGAAAAATGTAAATATGAAAAGATAAAAACATTTTAAATTTTCAAATTTTATTTTTATTCTATTTAAATTATCTAGATTGGTACTCAAAGATTTTTATCTAGATGAAGATAAAGATAACTAAGGATAATTTTATCTAGATAAGATAAAATATAAATAATTTTTACCTAGATATTTCCCAACACTGCACGTTATATTGTTATGGGTTAAAATAAGTTGCGAATCGAACCTCATCACGATTTCCTTTGTCGACTCCGTGGCGTTCACGGTTTTCGCTCCGGTCCCGGACCGATGCGCCACCTCGTCGACCGTCCCTTCCGCGCCGCAGACCTCGCGTGTCTCCAACTGCAATCGTCCGGGTCGACCCTCCAAATCGTTCGATCCTACCGAACCGTCCGCGTCGTCCGTCGGCGAACGGGTTGCAGATGTCAAGTCCGCCTTGACCGCCGGTGCTGGTACCGCCGCTGCAGTCCGTCCGTCGGTCGCGTTCGGCTCGTCCCGGTCGTCACGCCCGGTTTGCCGGCCGCCGGTTGCCGGACGCACGACGGTCTGTGCACCGGTCCCGGGCGTAATCGGTCGACCGGACCGGGCCGGAAATCCGACCGCGTTGGCGTCGGCGCGTCTCAACAGTTCCGTTACCGCGAACTCGGGCCGGCCCACGCTGAACACTTTGTTCCGTTGAAACGACGACGGCGACCGGCAATTCGACGCGATACATTTCCCGTCCGATCCTTTCGTCGACCGCATGCGAGATAACTGTAGGGTAATATTTATGAACGGAGTGCGCGCACGTTTGAGTCACGTAAAGTTCGTTAATGCGACGAGTGGCCAAACGGTTATGAATTCTGCGAGCCGGTACGTATCGCATTGTCATCGCATCGAAATGCGAGTTTTCGCCTATTACACTCGTGAAACGAAGTACACGAAACCCATAGGGGTACTTTTTGTATTGTTTCATTTTTTATCGATTTATACATTCACGTTTGTTTTTTTTTTTTTTTTTTTAATCGTTGTCCAAATTTCAACTGTGCAAACCATAACGATTCAATATTTTCATTTATACATAAAGCAGTTGATTTAGATGGATTTTAAAACTGGGTCATAATCATGGGCATTTCTGAATGCGGTCATATATTACTTTGTTGGTTTGTTTCTAACTCTGATAGTAATTAATGATGATACTAAGATAATCGAGGAATTTAATTCGATTATTCTTATGAAGTCGATTCTTTTTTGATGTATAATTTACATGGGATGTTACACGTGAAATGGAAAAATAAATCATAAAATATTTGGAGGATAAGACAAATTGGTTCCCTCTTCGAGACATATTCCATAATATCATTACATAAATATTAACTATAATTTTACTTAAAGATATTACGAACTTGTGATTCGTTAACAGAAACTGGATTCGGAGAAACTATCCACAATGATTTTTTCTTCAGATCACGGTTACCGTCATCGTTTGTGCTCCAATACATAAAATATTCCTCTAAGTTGTTGTTGAACAAAGAAGACAACGGAAACGAATTAATTTTAACCGATTTTCCGCGCGTTTTGATTTCAGCTGATTTCGCTATCAAATCTTTCACAATCAAGTTTTCTTCCGGTACAAGCTGAAATGAAGAGATCACTAATATTGTTGTATGACTTGTTACTTTTATCCGGTTGTACGTATATAATAATATTATCAAGGTATTTTTTTTTTAAATACGTATAATGAATAATCAATTAGTAATAATTTTTCTTCTTTCTCTCTCTCTCCCTTTCCCCTTTCTATCTTTCTCTCCACTTTTTTATTTATAATAAATTTAAATTTTTCATTTCAAATTCCTTAAGATTTAGAATTAGGTCCGTTATTATGAATAAATAAATAAATTTATTTATTAATTATCAGATTAAAATGGTTGGAATTTAAAAATTACTAATAATTTATCTTTATAATACATAATATATTATATAATTGCTACAAATCATTTTAGGCATACAACATAATTTTCTATGTGCAGTACAAACCGTCTATAACGGAATCGCATGGGACTTGATAAACATTCGGTTCTATAAATGTTTCCGGCTTATATACAGAATAATGTCCGTGATGTTATAATTTCTGACGGGATCAGACATAATTTATTTTACAGGCATGTTCCCGGTTTAATAGACATATTTTTATTTTATTTTAACCAGCTCCCTTTCTTTTTAAAATATCTGTGTACGCCACTGATCGCCGCGCGTTACATACCTGACACACGTACACCAACGTCAGTATACCATCCTCGGCGTCCAGGGCTTCGTCTACGTTTGTGTAGCTCACGTTGTAAAACATCAAATGGATCTCCATGGGAAAACTGCGGTGTTAAGAAAACGCCACGAGTAAGACGACGGGAAAATTTAAAAAATCATCAACACAACGGTCGTGTACCTTTTACCCATGATCCTGTGCTCGCTGCCGTTGTCGCGTTCAGCGCCCCAGTGGAAATGAAAACACCAAAACTCGTACGGGCACCGCAAAGCCGAACCTATCAACGATGGTCTCCGTTCGGAATAATTTGCGTTCACGTTGACTGTTTTCCGGTGAAAATAAACATACGACCGGTTTCAAATGTTTCAGCATTATTGCAATCAAAAAGATTTTTCATTATTTTTCATTATATTATCAATACTATTATTATTATTATTATTGTTATTGTTATTATTATCATTATTATCATTAATATGATCATCGATATCATTGCGATTCCGTGACGATTCGTTCGCCTTATCGCTGTAACTTATCTAAAATTATCATTACTCGTGTATCCCGTATTCTCGACGGTCATTTCAATAGGCATTTTGTCCGAGTCCAACCATTGTAGACGACTTATCGTACTCAGTGCCATTAAATCCGTCAAGTCGATGTCCACGGGGGAGTAATTGTTTACCCAACAATCCATTAGTGATAAGTCGGCGACAGTAGCAGCAGTGATAGGACAGCTTGTTACGACAGGAACTGATTTCGCTAAATCAAAACGGAATAAATTTGTAAAGTAGTTCCGCTCAGTTTGATAGTAGAACTACTAGATTTCGTAATACCATAAAATGAGTATACGCACTTGTATTCGTTGTCTTTGTATTAAATTGTTAATTGTTTTCGGTATGTGTGTAGATTTAAATGAGCTACTGCGTGTACATGATTATTATTTCCCGTCTTCCAAGTCCCTTGGTTACCATACAACCGATACTAGTTTTCTCCTCAACGCTCGATCCCTTTCATATTTTCTATTATCTCTTCCATAATTACTGTAACTCCCTTATCTAAATTATAATATGTAAAATTCATTCCAGTACTCTGTTTTAACCTTACGATTTAAACATCGTGCCATAACGCTTGTAATTTAATAAAGGAACTCAAATAAAAATAAATAAAAAATAAAAATTAAAATTATTATCATTGTTGTTTATTAAACGTATTATTTTGATCTTTTGTGTTGATATTGTTGTCGAGGTGATGTTTGCTCGCCTATTCCAGTAGTATTTTATTGTTTATCACGTATTTCTGTATACTTTGTTTTAATTAATCCTAGTAAGACCTTTGTGTACGTCGACAATAATTAAGCTTAGCAACTTAGTTACCAAGTATACTTGAACTTAAAACGTACATGATTATACCAGGTATAAGAAGCTTTCGAAAATATGTGGCTATGAAGTTTATAGCAGCGCATTGATATGCAGTTATAAACACGTGAAAACCAAATAAACCTGTGCTCAATTACTGTACCCATTATATACTTTATCAACTCTTTTATTTAAATATTTAACTCGGCTAACATTTTTTATAATAACATTTGGAATAAAAACATAATCTATAAGTTATTATAACAATCGTAGAAATTATATCCTTATAGGTAACAATTCAAAATTCGTCTTAATTAAACCGATGGAATCTTGATTTATTATTTTTTTTCTGTGATTTACACACATAGAAATTATGATCGATAGTGTAATAAATAATCGTAACAGTTGTAATAGTATTATATGATAACTTAGGATAATACAAATAATTCATCATAAAAATCAATAATTATAAAAATAATTACAAAGAACTACAAAAATAATTATTATTACAAATATTTCAAAATTATTTTTATTAGAAAACTATTCTACAGATTATACAACGAAAAATATTAACGAACAAATTGTCGATGAACTTGATTATACTCCGTTAGAACTGAACACATTAAATAAGTGAATTTATGTGATTTGAGAAGCATGGTGTGATTGAAGCTGTCGATAATTTGAAAAATAAAATATTCAGACATTCTAAATATATAACGGTACACAAGCTTATACTGCGTTTACGACTAATTAACTGTATAATTTATTCAAATTATGGCTTAGATGAACACCAATCAACAACAATACTGTTCATGTATAAAGTAATCATTACAACCGATTGTATTTAAATGCAAAAAGATATCGGCTGTTCAGTGTTCTACCATGGAAATATTCAAAAAAACCATTTAGATATTATAATGTCGGGTGACTATCATTAAAGCGCACAATGATGCGGTAATATGTGTTGCATAAATAATAACATCGTAATCAATCGAAATAATAAATGTATGGCAAATGAATCCAAAAGCAGTTGATAATATTAATTCACCATGAAAGTTGGATGTTCAATTTGATTAATATTTTATTGAACACATCATTCGATGGTACCATTTTTGAAATATATGCGGAGATGAACAATACATTTTAATTCATGTATGTAAATATATATATATACCTATAGTTTCACTGCCCTAAAATTTCTGTTTATTTTCTCCATAACAATGAGTCGGTCAGAAAGCCTATAACAGTGCTAATTTAAATTAATCTTTTAGCGTGGCATATTATCAATTATCACGATCCATGTCATACGAGCGCCGCTAAAAACGACAATAATTTTTGATCGTTCTAGACAATAATTATTACAATAATAATATATAATATTATCATCACATCCGCACAATAGTAGGTATGATTTTTTTTATTTTCTGCAAAATATATACATAAACTTAAACTTAAAAACTCAATTATTACTACTTTCGTAAATTTTACCATTTTATGAACAGATATTTATGTATACTTCATACAAAACAATAACTATTTACAACCGGTTAAGGTAGTAAATAAGTTAATAAACTTAATTTTATATAGATTATTGTTTTGCAGTTAAACTGTATGTCTAGTTTTTCTTCTCGGACGTGACTAACAAACAACAGTTTTCAATAATTATTACGGTAGATATTTCTTATTCTACTTTATCCATATTGTTGACGTAGAATCTGTGGTCAGTCAACTGGTAATTTTAGTAGGAACACGAATATTCTTGCAATTTAACATTAAAATAGCAACTCGATAAACATTCACGGTCGGTTGTTATAGTTCACTCAAAATACGTCTGTACACATCTACATTAATTTTCAGACAAAATTAAATATAGCGCACAGTGTTGACGTTTCGTTTCATAAAGCTATAAACCATTCGAGAAATGGTTACTCACAACTGCTTTTAAAAACATACAAGCCTGACCACAGTGTTATGAAATTATGAATTATTAAAAAATTCGTTAGGCTGTATGTGAATAATAGATTACTATGGGCTAGGTCCTCACATCTTGACGCTGCGGACACAGTTGTCAATTGATCGCGTAGACAATCATACAAGATTATGAAACTTTGAGTCAAAAGTTTTATAATATAATAATAAAAAATTTAATTTATACTAAAAATTATTAATCTGTTAGAACTAGTAAATGAGTATATAAATAAATAAATAAATAAATAAATGTTTAGCCTGAAACATTATTATATTTGTAAATCACGATATGTTTTTTTAATTAAAAATTAATCGTATTTATACATATATAAATATAAAGTCAATATAGTGTTGATTTTATAAACTGTTTATTTATTTATTTATTTATTATTTTTGTATGTAATTTAAATATTGATATTGTAAAATAATCAACATATGTATATTTGTTTAGTAAAATAACACAATAACATTTTTAGATTGAAACTATAATTCATTATTTGCATGTTTGGTCAAAAATTAAAAAAAAAATAATAATTATAATTAACTCATTGTCGACGTGAACTTTGAAACAAAAATATAATACGCAATAAAATTGTTTCACTTTATAAATATTTATTTATTTTGCTATTTATTTCAATTTATGCGATTTCTTCATTATTTTTGTTTATATATTATTATTTCCCTCATACGGGCGATCTGTGCAGAGTAAAAAAAAAAATTAAATAATTAAAAAACTTAATTTACAATATACGATTTTCATTACATGTACAATATTATTTATTTTAAAATTAGAGTTGGTTCTCATTTTAATGTACTGAATATACAGTGAAATATGCATACGAGGTTTTAAACTGAAACAAACGAAAACCAAATAAAAACTGAATCGAGTGTTAATCGTTCCAAACACTACTCATGTTTTTTTTTTACATAAATAATAATACTCTCCGAATAGGTTCCGTGCAACCGTAACGGTGGTGTATATTCCCATTGGTGACACGTCCTTTGAAATTTCAGTGCGTTAAAAAAGGAATAAAATATACTACATTATATATGTGTATAAATATATTATGTGAGTGTGTGTATGCGTAAAAAAAACTAAATTCGTTTGTTTTTTACATAGAGTAAATCGTTTGCAGACTTATTTAGAAGGACCATTATATATATTATTATATTATAATATATATATATATATATATATATATATATATATATATATATATATATATATATATATATATCTGCTCTTGTGTTTCTATAACAAAGTAAAAAATAATTAAAAAAAAAACCAATTTTACTGTCGATTTATAATCTTATAATATCCGAGGAATTTTATAAGTTTCATATTTTAATTGACATATAACTCCTTTGAAATAC